>JAYEVE010000565.1:0-70739 GCA_036346375.1 Guadua angustifolia
AAGATTCTCGCTATCAGGTGTCCACTCCTAGACGGAAATTATGGTTCAGAGAGGGCATCTTCATGACTCGGAAACCCCACGTCCTCCTCGACGATGGATTCCGGCCGTTAGCAAGCCGGTGGACACACACTTACCTGTGTTCGCCCCTGCAGGGTAACAGCCCCCACGCCTTGCTAGTTCTCTCGCATACAAAATGGAGATGCTGCTTACAAGGGTGTTCTTTCACCGCCTCGCTTTCTATGCCTCTTGTTCTAGCCGATCGCCCCCTCCTTCATGCGCCAGGCACCCTTATATATTCGCGCCACCAAGCAGGAGAGAAGGGGTGTTATACTTATCATACAACACATTAATTACACCCATCATTCCAGCCTTCCATGTCGTCTCACCACTCATTTATTAAGCACGCCCGGGCCTTGTCCTTCTAACCTCATTTAATGCCCAGGAGAGGTTCTTCATCGACAAGACGCTTCACGACGGGTTGGTAAGAGGCGCTGAGGGACGAGCCGCCGTCAGGTTCGAAAAGTCAATCCTTCACAATTAATAACCCCGACACGAGGTGCTGGGGGAGGAAACCGAGGCAAAGCCTTCCTCATTCTTTTGGTTGCCTTCAGAGTTCGACAAGGGGCCTAAGCACCGCCTCATTGCCAAAGCCGCCACCGCCGCCGTCAAGGCATCCACACGGCAGCCATGGCTACGCGCAGGTGATCACCAGTCGCCGCCAGTGGGGGCCGCAAGTGGACTCCCTCATCCGACAGTAGGGTGGTGAGCTTGCCAAAGTCCGCTCAGCATATGGGTCAGTCACCTGGGACGGTGTGCGTGACCACCAGTCGTCATTGCCTGCCTAAATAATGGGTTTTAACCGGCCGCCAGCCACATTCTGGCCCATCACTTTACTTGGAGAGGGTACCCTGTAAAGTACACCTAATAATATACTAATGGTGAAGACTCCATTTGGGGGCCATATAATCGATAACAATGTCCAAAGTGACATTTTTTTACCAAAGGAATACTTTGGATCTGTGTTCTTTCCATTTTTTTCCATCTCGGTCCTGCTTGGTAGAGTCAGATTTTAGTTTCATCCCGAGATCCCAAACTTGTAGGCTAAAATAAAATGAGTTAAGTTTATATTTTTGATCTAAAATGTAACAAGATGATCCATCTAAACACTCTAATATATTTCACAACTCTAGCTTCACGGATCCGATGAAGTTAGGAATACCCACTCCACCAGTATCTATAGATCCGTAGAGCCGGGTTCCACCAAACACACCCTTAGTTAATTTGGCCTCACCCCAGCCTAAATAAAGAACTGTGGCTTAAGGGGCCTGAAAATTGAATAATAGCCCAAAACCATGCCCAAACCTGACACAACCCGACACTTTGAATGGCTAGGCTCAGCAGGGCCGGGCTAGGCTTTGTTCATGACTCGCAGAGTCACGTGAGGCAAGATGATGCCTTACAAGGTCGTTGTTGTCAGCCATAAAGGTAGACTAGCCAGGGTCACGTGCTACGCTGCGTCATGTAAAATTTGAGATATTCGGTCACGCGACGCTGTGCCACGCAAAATTTGGTCTGATGGATATTTCTAAAAAAATTGTGTAATTTTGGTTTTCTTTTTTAAAAAAATGGGTTTCTGTGGAGCCAACAAAGTGAATCTGGATTGTTAGGAGTCAGTTTGACTAATCTATGGAATTTTTGTGAGAAAACTGTGGAGGACATAGACGTAATTTCATTTTTTTTTGCATAATTTCAGTTTTTCTTTTTTTTAAAAAAAGTAGGTCGTTAGGACCCGTCGGTGAATCTGTGGACTGCTATAAATCGTCGATGAATCTGTGGGTTTTTTTTAGAAAACCGTGGAGGGACCTAAACGTATTTCCAAAATTTTTTGGGTCAATTATGCTAAAAAATGTTTTTTGGGACCTAAATGTAATTTCATTTTTTCTTGGGGCCATCCTGTTAAAAACTGACGAGAGGACCTAAACATAAACCACAAAGGGACCAAAACATAACTTTGTTTTTTACGTCCTTTCTGTTAAAAACCGACCAGAGGACTTAAACGTAATTTCTAATTTTTTGGAGGATCCTTTCACGAGAGGGGTGACGTGGCACCAGAAGGAGGGCTCTAATCTCTCCCGCTATAATATAAGGTACTAGTAAGAGTAGCGCGCTACGCTGCGTCGGTTATAAGAATAGTCATCTTTGTAAATAGATAGGGCACAAAATGGTTCGAGAATCACAGTTCACACGCAATGCATATAACCAACAGGCAACAAATCTATAATTGAATAAAATGAAATGTGAAAGGTCTAACGTCAACCATAAAGACAAGAGTACAATTATTATAGGTAATACGAACAAAAATACATATTATAAGCTTTGTATTCTACCACTCAGAATCGTAGAACCTCAGAATGGGGGTAGTGAAGTTTGTGCACGTGAATTGATGACTAAGAGTGTAACATCTTAAAAACGCCAATGAATGTCACATATTTTTTGAAATGATGTCCTCGAGATGATGATCAACTGGTGTATACAATCTCGCGGGTTCTAGGCCAAGAGCCTTCATCTTTAGGTGTTCGTGGTTTTGACGATTCGCACTAACTCATTATCAAGAGCGCTTAGTCTACAACATACACGAGAAAATTCTAGTTGAAGCATTATATCTGTTTTAAAAAAAGGTTACAATGCTATTCTATTTCTACTTGGCTAATTGTTGTTCAACACAAAGAAATATCAAGAAAATAATGAGGTAGGATCCTTATCTGTGAAAAAACAGTGATTCACATGTAACTTCAAAAAGTATATTGAAGAAATTGGCTGTTTATGTTTTCACCAATGCATAGACCATGTCTCTTAAACAATAACAATAATGACTCAATCTGCTTGCGATGGAGATAACAAAACAGCATTGTGACCCTATAATTACAAAAACATATCTTGCATAAGTATCTTTAGAAAGAAGTTATCATAATCTTGGACTAAAAGGTATAAGTGTCCTAGAACAATTACTATGAATTTATATATGTTGCTTTCAGCAACAACATGAGCAGCCTAGATACATGGATAATGTTGGAAATCTAGGTATTATTTTTGTTTTAGATTTGAATATTACGCTAATTTCTAAAATGATAAAAGACAACAGGCACCACATGCTACTAAAAAATAGATCGAGTATCGTCACAAGATGCACTTAACAGAGGAAAAAACAATTTCACGAGGGCTTGTGGAAGGAAAAAGAAGCAAAGCAGCATGGCGACATCGAGAGGGAAGTAGTCAACGTCGAGGAGGAAGAACTCGCCATTACCGTAGGGAAGTAGTCGACGCCGAGGAGGAAGAACTTGAGCTGTCGCAAGAATGCGCCGCCTTGAACCTTATTGCTGCCCCCTGCAGGTGTTCTTGCAAATGACAACGGTTCGGAGATCCCGCTTCTCCTGCCTCGCAGGCAGGCCGAGAGGAAGGTCGGTGAAGAACGAGTGCAAAGACGAAGACGCAAACACAAATCACAAAGTGATGAACGCGAGTGCAAGAGACAAAAGTCCATCCGTCTCGACGCCTCTGTGACGAGTAGCTCAAGATCAGTAATACCAATAAATTGACCATTATAACACCATTAAATGCTAATAACGTCAGTCATTCAAACGATTGTTTCTATTAGAAACTAACGCCATTAATTCACTAATAATGGAGAGAAACCGAAAAATAAAAGGGTTAAAACGTGTCGTGAATTTAATTCACAAGACGCTGACTCGCGACGATCACAAGTCACGCTGGAAAAAATATATAGAAATACGCAAGACCACAAATACAGGCTGACAGCATGTGATTCTAACCGTGTTCTCACCATTCATATGCCTCATTACAAGGCATGGTGGGAGCTCTCTCTTTTAAGTTGGCACTCTCCTCTCTTAACTAGCAATATGGTACTATTATTTGTAGCTTTGGCATTAGAGATAAATGGGCCACTTGGGCCTCATTTCTAACAATCCTCCACCAATGCCAAGGCATAAAGACTCAAAAGTTTGATCACTCGTGCTCAATCTTCGCTATTATATCAAGAGTTTCGTGTAAGTCCCATAATGGGTTGAACTTTCACCTAGAATAACGAGATCCATCTCTCCTCAAATAATGAATGGACTAAGCCTTGAATTCACAGCTTTGTGTGGTTAGATTTCACCCAAATCTTAATCGACATACTAGGCTACCAAAGAACTTCACCTCAACGGAGCGTTAAATGGTCATGCTCCCTAATCTTCTCATGAGCTTTTAGAGAATGCCCTTTCTCGTGAACTGCGTGACCTCACCGCTTAGGCTCAAGTAGGTGTATTCATTTTAGGTATTCTGTAGGTCGATACCTTTTCCTCTCATTAGGACACTAGAATACATTAAGATTTTAAACCAAACCTTCCATACGATTGAGTACTTAGAACATGGGTAGATTTAATTTACTCTCTTGTTACAACCACAACTTGTTTTTCCCATTACCTAATTCACTTGATCTCCGATCAAAAGGATGGGTTACAATTGTGAAGTAACTCAAATGGGCCTCATTCCCATGTCCTTCGATGCAATAGAAATCGATTTCTTGTTAACCTTTGTAAAAGAGTCCAGCTTTTTTTCTTAGTGCGATATAATTGATGTACTATCACCCGAGCATCTCAATTTTTATAGATTTGCTTCACGCTTCACATGTCCGAGGACTTCATATTATCCTTAGCACTCATAACCTTGATCAACACTATTTGGTTATCGCAATACATTAAGATCGCCAAGATTGGTTTCTCAACCAATGGCAAGTCCAATGTAAGTTTCTTAGCCATTCAAATTTCAACAAGTTCATGGTCTAGTGCTACAAGCTCACCATGGTTGACCGTACAATATAACTGCTTACATGACTCCATGAAATCAAGAAAGACCCGCTAATGTAAACACATAGCCACTTGTAGCTTTGATCTCATCTCGCATCAGAATCCAATTTGAATCACTATACTCTTCTAATAACGGAGGGTATCCAAAGATAGTGAATTCCATAAGAGGTAGTACCTCTTAGATAGCGCAACACTCTCTCAACAAATTTCTCCCAATGATCATCTCCGGATTTGATGTAAACTCTTTAATTTGCTCACAAAGAAATGAGATGTCAAGTCTCGCTTGCACCGTATAAATACATAAGGGACCCAATTATTTGTGAATATCTTCAATTGATCTTTCCCTAATTCATTATATTTTGTAAGTTTTACACTTGCATCATAAGGAGTTGGGGCTATTTTGTAGTTTCAAAGCCGGGCTACTCAATAATTTTTCTCGCATAATGGGACCGACTCAAAGTAATCCCATTCTCTGCCTCGATCAATTTAATATTTAGAATTACATCTGTTTTCACCCATGTCTTTCATATCAAAACAACTAGATAAGAAAGACTTGACCTCGCCAATGATAGCAAGTGTTGGTCCCAAATATAAGTATGTCATCAACATACAAACACAAGATTACTCCTTGACCCCCACCATAGTGATAATAAACACATTTATCCGCCTATTCACAATAAAACTAATAGATGTCAAAGTTTTATCAAACTTTTCGTGCCATTGTTTAGGTGCTTGCTTTAAGCCATACAAGGATTTTAATAATTTGCACACTTTATTTTCTCTGTCTCAAGAATCGTGATAACCATCCGGGTTGCTCCATATAGATTTCTTCCTCCAACTCTCCATTAATGAAAGTCGCCTTTACATCCATTTGATGGACTGTAGACCATAGGAAGTCGCTAATGCAATGAGCACTCTAATGGTGGTTAATCCGCAACAGAGAATAAGTATCAAAACCTTCTTTCTTTCTTCTGGGTATAATTTTGGCTACAAGTCTTGCCCTTATACTTATCAACAAGCATCTAGCCTCATTTTCTTTTTAAAGATCCACTTACATCCAACTGGTTTGCACCCAATAGGAAGTTCAACATCTCCCATGTTCCATTAGCCATGATGGAATCCATCTCACTACGGACCTTTCTTCCAATACTCGTGATCAAGTGATGCATAAGCCTTTGAAAGAGTTTTTGGCACATCATCCACAAGGTATACATTAAAATCATCACCAAAGGTTTTTCAACCCTTTGTCTTTTGCTCCCTCATGAGAGCCTCATTTGTGACAATATTGTTATCCTCCTCAGTGATATCACAAGTCTCGTTCAACAATATTTGGTAATCTGTATAGATGGAAGATCAAGTTTTAGAATTTTCATTAAACTCGTGTTCTCATAGGATAAATATTCTCAAAGAAAGAAGCATCTCTAGATTCCATTATAGTGTTAGCAATAATATCAGGGGAATCTGATTTTACTACTAAAAATCTATAGGTCGTATCTATTATGTGCATAACCCGTAAAAATGCAATCAACTCGCTTTAGGTCCAAGCTTTTTTTTTCTCTAATGGTATATTGACTTTAGCCAAACACCCCATGTTCGCAGTAAAATTGACATTTGGTTTTCTCCTTCCATCCTCATAACCGAGTAATCTCACTTCTTTTAGTAATTACTCGTTGAGGACAAAGGTTGTCGTTAAGATAGCTTCCTCCACCATGACTTAAAGATACCAAGACTTCCAACATGGCATTCACCAAGTCTCGTTAGTGTCCGGCTTTTTTCTCTCTACCCACCCCATTAGATTGAGGCTAGTATGGTGGTGTCACTTCATGGATTATACCATGCTCAAGACAATATTGGGAGAATTCCCGAGAAATATACTCTCCTCCACGATCGCATCTTAACCTTTTAATTTTCTTTTCTAGTTGGTTCTCAACCCCTAATCTTATAAATTTTGAAGTAGTTTAAAACTTCATCCTTTGTTTTCAAAGAAATACACATAACAATAACGTTGTTGCATCGCCTATAAAAGTTAGAAAATATCTTTTGCCTCCTTTTGTCAACAATCCATTCATCTCACATAGGTCAGAATGGATGAGATCTAATGGTGCCAAATTCCTTTCTTCCTCTAACCCTTAAAGGGTTTTCGAGGTTGTTTTACTTGCACACAAGATTGGCACTTTAATCCTTTGACAATATCACATTTTAGAATTATTTCAAACCTGGACATTCGAGCAATGGTATCATAACCAATATGACATAAACGAGAATGCCAAACATTGATTCACAATTATTAATTTGAGTAGCAACATTTAAATTTAAACAAAACTCTAGTACACTTAAGCTTTAACAGCTCCGCTCATAACCTTTTCCAACAAAGTTTCCAAACTTGGACATTACAACTTTATTAGACTCAAATACAAGCTTATAACCATCTCGATATAATAGGGAACCACTGTAAGGTTCTTATTTATTGTTGGCACATGTTGCACGCTTTCAAATGGACAAATTTCTTCCTAAAGTGAGCTCGCTTCTACCATGCCAACACCACACACAAAAGCATGCAACCTGCCCCATTAGGACTGAGGAAGCCCTGTCAGCCCGGTAAGAAGAAAATAGAGATATGTCGTAACATACATGAACATTTGCACTGTGATCAACCCACCAATCGCTGGATTGACATGCTAAAAAACAAGTGAGAATTACCATACCTCCTCAAGTAGTTCCTCACTTATGGTCACGCTGGCAATTTTCTTGCCTTGTTCATTTGGTTGTTTCATGCGAAACGATAGCTTTTTAGCCATGTGACCATCTTCCGCACATAATGTGTAATGTTCTTCATATCTTTCTTCTCAAACTTCTTCTTCTTGAAGCTAGTATTATTGTTTGGTTTCAAGCCTTTATTGTTGTTGCTACTCTTCTTCTCAATCACATTTATGCTTGTTTGGTTCCTAAGAAGAAGTTTTTAGTGCATCTTTGGCTCGCTTTTTCTTCCACGCCGAGGGCAAAGAATGAGATCTTCAATAGAAATCTCTTCCCTCTTGTGTTTTAGACCAATGGCAAAATTCCTCCAAGATGGGGAAAGTTTAGCCACAATGCCCGCAGCCACAAATTTTGCAGGTAAAGCACATCCCAAATGTGCGATCTCGCCCACTAGTAGCTGAAAGTCATGCGCTTGAGCAACAATCGATTTAGACTCATCCATGGTAAAATCGAATAATTGCTCACATGTATACAACCAATGACCCCTTCTTCTCGTGATATTTTGTTCAAGAGCCAACCACAACTCCAGGTATGTATAACTCATATACACATCATATAACTGATCCGCTAAGATGGTCTGTAATGCACCAATGCGTAAGTTATTTGCATTCTCATACAAAGGCATTCTCTCATCCGTAAGCGGTATTGAGAGAAAATCACCCACCACATACCTGAGAGACATGAGCCAAAACTTGGCTCTAGTCTCGCCACTCACGGAAGTTCTCACCATTGAACCTCTCAGTTTCATGGCATCACTTGCACCAAATGCATTGTCTAATCACAATCACACAAATAATACCAATAAGGTTTCTGAATGTTGGAAATCTAGGTATTATTTTTGTTTCAGATTTGAATATTAAGTTAATTTCCAAAATGATAAAAAAGAACAGTGCAAGATAAGTGCACCACATGCTACTAAAAATAGATCGAGCATCGCTGGGCACGCCATTTAACAGAGGAAAAAAACAATTTACGAGGGCTTGTGGAAGGAAAAGAAGCGCAGAATTAAGGTCATCAGAGTGGAAGTAGTCAACGCCGAGGAGGAAGAACTCGAGCGGGTCGCAAGAATGCGCCGCCCGTAAACCTTATTGCCGCTTCGGCGGGTTCTCGCAGCGCAACGGTTCGAAGATCCCGCCTTCCTTGCCTCAAGTGCACGCCGAGAGAAGGTCGATGAAGAACGAAAAGACGTAAGACGCAAACACAAATCATCAGGATGAACGCAAGTGCAAGAGACAAAAAGCTCGCATTTGTCCGACGCTCAGCATTTTATAGCTCAAGATCAAAGAACGGTCAATAAATTGACCATTATAACACCATTAAATGCTAGTAATGCCACCATTCAAACAACTCGCTTTATTAGAAACTAACGCTATTAATTCACTAATAATGGAGAGAACCCAAAAATAAAAGGGTTTAAACGGTCATGAATTTAATCCACAAGACGCCGACCGCGACGATCACAAGTCATATGGGAAAATACGCTAAAATACGCTTAATTCAAATATGCTGCCTAATACAGATTTTAACCGTGTTCTCACCCTTCATATGCCCCATTACAAGGCATGGTGGGAGCTTCCCTTTAAGTTGGCACTTTCCTCTTAACTAGCAATATGGTACTATTATTTGTAGCTTTGGCATTAGAGATAAATGGGCCACTGGAGCTTCCTCATTTCTAATGTGATAATACTATTTCTAGATGACATGTGTCGTAAAACAAGAAAAATCATTTCTCCTCTAAAATATACAGGATTGGCCCATGATGACATTTATATGAAAACTTTCTTCACACCATTCTCTTTGATCAAGCACCTTTAAATATTTTTCAAACAGAAGAAACAAAAGAAAAGCATTTGAAGTGTTTTCTGTGCTCTTTTATCTCCTGATATGTGGCTGTCTGGTTATCACTTTATCAGTACATAACAATGGGTTGCATTTTTTTCCTGAAAAGTTCATGATATTTTGCATTCACCAAATAATCAATGACATTTAGTGGTAAAGGAAGGTATCAATGGAAAGAGAAGAATTGGAACATCAAATACCATGGAAATAGGAAAATTAAGACGATGAGCTCCCTTCTATGTCATGGAATAGGGAAATGTTACCGATATAATTCTTGAGCTGATGTAGGATATAAAGCGTAAAATTTAGCAGGCCCAGGGAACCACGGCTGTAGGCCACATAGAAATTTAGAATAGCCACGAATATAGAAAGCAGCATGACATGTTACTGTGATAAAATAAACACAAGTATTTTCATAGCCGCCTACTGGCAGAAAAGGCAATATTGTTACATAAGATATATCTCTGAAACTGCCTACTGCCAGAAAGCCAGACAATGTAAGTTGTGTCTTTTATAAATGGAAATGCAGGGTGGATACTATGCAATAAAGCAGGGATTTGTCATCTTAATCTAAATAGGGCTTTCTATATAACAGGCCAAAACAAAGCCCTGAATAATATGATGGAGATCTATTGTGGCGACGCGCATAATTAACCCCTGGTAACAACTGTCACCCTAGAATTAATTACACGGATCTCAGCATAGTAGCTAGCAAAACATCGGACATCTAGATACTTTATTAGTTACTATACCGTATACAAAGTATTGCAGCAGAATAATAATTAGAGACTGAAATGGAATTCTTTGTTACATTCCATTGGCCACACGGGCTATTGTACATATCTTAACTTTATATAATACATATAACAACAAAAGACACTTTTAACGTCCTAACTCCCGTCAACTGGCTAGCGCGGGAATATGGTCTACTAATACTACTACTCCTAATATTAGTAGTAGTAGTAGCCGTTCTCCAGAAGGTTCTGCTCTTGCGAATGGTCCTCTATTTAGGCTTCGGAGAATTGTCCATGGATCTCACCGTCTAAGCAAGGGGAGAATTAAGCAAGGGTGAGTACATAGCACTTAGCAAGCAATAATATATAAATGTAATAGATGATTTTTCCCTCCAAATTTGATCCAAACCTAACCTACTTCACCCAAACCACTTCCTGAAAGTGCATCTAGGCCCCTTAATGATTTTGGTGATTAATGACAACAAGATTAAGTGACTAATGAGCCTTATGAGTATTGTGAATGATGAATACGCCAGGGAAAGTCGCCATGAAAGAGGTCCCTCAAATCGAGAAGAAAAGGCGCTTGTTAAACTCAACTGGTCAGATATGCTTTTTAAATTTTATTTGAGTTTAAGGATTGCTGCATTATTAAGAGGATTTGGCAAGAAATAGTTTTAGAATGATCCAATGTGCTCAAGGATGAATCCTAGTCTAAATATGGGTCAATGTGTAAAGTCTTGGGGGCAAATGTTCAAATTGTTCTAGTATCCTAACAAATCTTCTAATGTCCTAACTGCCCCTGCTGTTTGCTCGCAAAATCAGCTCAAATGTCCAACATAGGTTCGAGTATCCGAGCCAGCCTCTCTCGCTGGTCGAGCTCATTTTTGTTCTAATGTCCTAACATAGGTTCCGAGTATCCCAGCCAGCCTCTCTCTGGTCGAGCTCATTTTTGTTCGAATGTCCAACATGGTTCGAGTATCCGAGTGACCCCTGCTAGGGCTAAGTCATTTTGGTTCTGACCTGTCCGAACGGTGTGTTCTGCTGTCTAATCTCAATTGGTTCAGATTATCCCAAGGGTCGTCGGATCGTCCGAACCGAGTATTCCATTGCCTCGGCTTCAAATGAGCCTGACTATCCAACAAGGGTTCTGACCGTCTCAACAATCTCGGCCAAGTGAAAACGCTAGTTTTAGGAGGCTTTAAATACCTCCCCAACTCCCACCTACCCATTGAGAAGTGAATTAATTCATTCCAACAGCTTTTCACTCTCTCTCAAAGCTTTAGTGTTCTCTCCCTCAAATCTTGTGATTCTTGAATCTTGGGAGGAGATTGTTGAGATTGAAAGATCTAGTGTTTGTGATTCATCTTGAGCACGTGGTTCATCCTCAAGCGGATTTCTTGTAGATTCTTTACTCTTGAGGTTGAGGACTCCTAGACGGTTAGGAGTCACCCCATGAGCCCCCAATCTTCGTAAAAGGACGTCACGGAAAGCAGGAAAGTTGAATCCACCTCCACAAGGGAAGGATTCAAAGAGTAACCGGTGAGTGCTTGGTGCAACACCTAGAGGACAAGGGTTGAAAGAGACCCTGCTTTAGTGTCATTAACGGATGTGAGGATCCCTCAAGGATCCGCAGACTTCGGGAAAAATTCCTGCAGGTTTTCTTGGTTCTTGAATTTCTCACTTACTCACATTGTGTTTAGTTAAATCTTTTGGGGATTCAAGGGTTTAATAGGTTCTTGCAAGAGATATTGGTGATTTCACTTCTACAAGTACTCTTAGCCAAGATACATCAATTGATACTAGAATCATACTCTAGATTTGCTAGATCTACTTTCTAGGTTCTTGTGCTCAACGAGCTCGAATATCCGAAATTTGGTTCGGACTATCCGAATCACTGACAAATTCAAGTAAATTTCGAGTATCCGGTTTAAATTTCCGCCATTGATTTAAAATTTGTAAACGCCTATTCACCCCCTCTAGGCGTATATCTTGGTGCTTTAATTGGTATCGAGCCAAATCTCCGTAATTTGGCTTAACCGCTGGAGAATCTAAGATGCCTGATAATCGAAGAATACCAAGCCCATGACCAAGACAAGGGCACAGGCTCCCAGATTGGGGTTGCTATTCCATTTGATTATACCTCTCTTGGTGTCTCAGCTTCTCATCTTATGTCTCCGTGTCTCCTGGCCGAGCGCCTCATTTCGATGGCACTCACTATGCCAGCATGGAAACATAAGATGAAGATGCACTTGAGATCGCTTCACCCTTCTATTTGGAAGATTGTGCAAACAGGTTTCAAGCCCGTTGATCCCATAACCTTACTCCCGTAGAAGATAAAGATCAACACTTCAATGATTTGGCAATCAATGCTTTATTCAACGCCTTGAGTGATTCTCGAAGTTCAACCGAGTCGACGGACTCGAGGAAACAAAGGCCATTTGGGATAGGCTCATGGTCGTACCATGAAGGAATTTCAAGTGTCCGCGAATCAAAGATAGAGCTCATTATTGAGTGAGCTGCTTGCCTCACATTGGAGGAAGGAGAGTCCTACAATAAAATGTTTGACCGCTTGATGGTGCTTGTGAATCAAGCCAAGGGCCTTGATGCACCGATCTTACGGACAAGGCCGTGGTGAAGATAATACTTGCGGATCACTCCTACCAACCGCAACCTTGTTCAATTGATCCAGACCGCCCAATCTCGACACTTTGACACCTCATGATGTCATTGGCGGCTCATGATGGACTAGATGATGGTAAAGGAAGCCGGTTGTTGAAGAACTCAAGTCGGCAAAAAGAAAGGCATTGCCCTCAAGGCCGCCAAGGTAGTGCACCAAGCGTAAGAGAGCTCAAGTGAAGATGAAGAGTCCGTGGTCCGCTGACAAATGAAGATATGGCTCTATTCGTGAGAAGGTTCAACAAATTCTTCAAAAAGAATAACTTCGGATAAGGAGGTCACCTAAGAGTTTGGAAGAAAGTCAAAGGGTAGACATTCCACCCGAAGATGCTATGAATGCGGAAACCGCCATTTCATTGCCGAAAGTGTCCGTGATAAGGAGAATAAAGATGAGAAGTCTCACAAGAAGGACAAGTTCCGGTAAGGACAAGGAGAAGAGCAAGAAGTACAAGGGCAAGGGTCGCGGGTACATTGGAAAGGAGTGGAACTCCGACACGACCCAACTCCGACTCCCACTCGAAGTCAAATTCGATGAGGAAGGAGGAATTGCCTCAAAATGCCGCCATCGCTGCGGCCTACCACCTCAACAACGCCAAGAGCTCTTCGACAACTTGAGCGATGACGACGATAACGCTCCAATGTGCCTTATGGCAAAGGGGCATAAGGTATCATCAAAAGACTCCACTCCCTCCATTGCTAATGAATGTCTAGATGAGCACGATAGCTTATAGTGATGATGATGATGATGTTAACACCGGCTTAAGTCTATGAAGAACTTTGACATTCATAAATTAAATTTGCTCTTAAAAGATATTGAAAAATTGGAAGTAGTAGAACAAAAGGAAGCTACTCGAGGCTCAAGAGGATTTGCTCATCCTTGAAAAGGAGAAAAACCGTGAGCTAGAGAAGAGCTTATCTTTTGAAAAAGGAAGAATGAGGAATTGGTTAAGAACTTAAATTGACTAAATCAAGGGTGATTAGTCTTGAGATCACCCACGCTTCACTCAAGAGGAACTTGCGTAAGTCAAAGGATGCTTGCAAGGCTCTTGAGTTGAAGCTTGTTGATCTCAAGAATAGCCCTCCCGATTACCTCAACCATTAGCTCCAATTCTTCTTTACCTTCTACGAGCAATGGATGCGCTTAGATGCTACAACGCCAATATTGATACTTATGCCACTAACTTTGAGACATTGCAAGTGTTAGCATATGAAAAAGAGAAGCTCAAGGGGAAGCTCAAGATGGACTTCAAAAGTCCTACAAGGCAAGTAAGGGACTAGAGGAGTTCCTAGGTGTTTACAAGGTAACGCTTATGAAGCATGGGCTTGGATACACTCCACCAAAAGGAAAAAGAGCAATATTGTGGTTGCTCCTTTAAACAAGCCCATCCAATTTGTTAAGAGCAAAGAAAACACTAAGTACAAAACTCACTCTACATTCTTTGCATCTTATGTACTTAAGAAAACTAACTTAGGTCGGGTAGTTGCTTGTCACATTGGGGGTAAGCCCAAAGATAACTCTTGTGTACCATCTATTTGGGTCCCTAAATCACTTGTTACTAACGCATGTGGACCTAAGCAAGTTTGGGTACCAAAGAGCAAAAACTAAATTTTATTTTGTAGGCCCACACCTCCCGTGGATCAAGTTGATCTTGGATAGCGGATGTACACATCATATGACCGAGAAAGGGCAATGTTTGCTCATTTGGACACCAATGGAACGTAATAGTGAAAGCATCGCTTTTGGCGATAATGGAAAAGGTGAAGTAGTAGGTTTAGGTAAAATTCTTATTACAAATGATTTCCATTTGAACAATGTTTTGCTTGTTGAATCACTAAGCTACAATTTGTTGTCCGTCGCTCAATTGTGTGAAGCAGGCTACAATTGTGTGTTTAGTGATAAGGGTGTGGATGTCGTTAAGAGGGATGATGGTTCAATAGCCGTTAAGGGACGGTTGAAAGGGAATCTCTATCTTGTAGACTTCACTACGGATAGAGTTAACCTTGAAACGTGTCTTATGGCTAAATCCAGCATGGGTTGGTTGTGGCATCACCGACTAGCCCATGTTGGTATGAGGAACCTCCATAAACTTCTTAAAGGCAATCACATCCTTGGATTAACCAATGTTGTCTTTGAGAAAGATAGGGTATGTAGCGCATGTCAAGCCGGGAAGCAAGTTGGGGCTACTCATCCCGCGAAGAACGTGATGACCACCTCGAGGCCATTGGAGATGCTTCACATGGATCTATTCAAACAATTGCCTACATAAGCATTGGAGGAAACAAGTATGGGTTAGTTATTGTTGATGATTTTTCGCTTCACTTGGGTATTTTTCTTGCATGATAAAAGCGAAGCTCAAGGAAGTTTGAAGAAATTCATGAGAAGGGCTCAAATGAGTTTGAGGTGAAGATCAAGAGAATTCAAGTGATAACGGCATCAATTCAAGAACACCGGGTTGAGGAGTTTTCGATGAAGAAGGCATCAAGCATGAGTTCTCGGCCCCTATTCCCTCAACAAAATGGGGTAGCCGAGAGGAAGAATCGAACCTCATCGAGATGGCGCACGATGCTTGACGAGTACAAGGTCTCCGACATATTCGGGCGAGGCCATCAACACAACAAGGCCATAGTACCAACCGTCTCAGATTCCACAAGATTTTGAAAAAGACGGCGACGAGCTCCTCAACCGCAAAAGCCGAATGTATCCTATTTCCCAGTCTTCGAGCAAATGCTATATTCTCAACAAGAAAGCTAAGTCTTCTAAATTTGCTCCTAAAGTAGATGAAGGTTTCTTGTTTGATATGGATCAAATGCCTATGCATACCGAAGTTTTCAACAACACCACCGTGTGGTTGAAATTTCGCGATGATGACATTTGATGAAACTAACTGTTCTCAAGTAGAACAAGTTGATCGTGGTGTGATTGACAGAAGAACCCCAAGGAAGCAATCAAGAAATTGGCAATTGGAGAAGTAAGACCACTTGAGCAAGATGCAATTCCAAGCGCTTCAACTCAAGATGTTCATGATGTGACGATGGACGTTCCGGATGTTGCTCCCTCTTCCTCAATTCGAGCTCAAGACGGCTCGAATGCCACTCAAGACGATGAGGGTCCAATCCAAAGAACCAACGAATCGCATTCTCATCCGAGAGTCCATCAAAGTGTACAACGAGATCACCCTGGCCGACAACATACTTGGAGACATTAACAAGGAGTATCGACTAGATCTCGTGGTCGCAAGTTTTGTGAATTTTACTCTTTGTTTCCTCTCTTGAACCGCTTAAGGTAGAAGAAGCACTCCAAGATCCGGATTGGGTGATGGCCATGCAAGAGGAGTTAAATAACTTCGAACGGAACCAAGTATGGAAACTTGTCGAAAGACCTAAGCAAAATGTGATTGGAACCAAATGGGTCTTTCGGAACAAGCAAGACGAGAATGGAATAGTGTCGAGAAATAAAGCCCGGATAGTTGCTCAAGGCTTCACGCAAATCGAAGGTTTGGATTTCGATGAAACATATGCTCCCGTAGCTAGGCTTCAATCTATTAGAATATTACTTGCCTTTGCTACTCACCATGATTTTAAGTTGCATCAAATGGATGTGAAAAGCGCTTCTTGAATGGACCACTCTCCAAATGGTCTACGTTGAGCAACCACCCTAGCCAAGACCCGAACCATCCGACCACGCCTACTTCCTACACAAGGCTCTCTATGGGCTTAAGCAAGCACCGAGAGCGTGGTTCGAGTGTCTTCGCGATTTTCTCCTCATGGCCAAGGTTTTGTAGTCTGAAAGGTTGACCTCGTAACGTCTCGAATTTGCCTAGATTTAATTTTTGGAGTTTTTAAAAATTTTATGAATTAATCAACCCTTATTTGCATTTAATTTCATTTAATTGGATTTATCTCGATTTTTGGGAATTTATTTGGAATTATTTGAGTTTTATTGAATTTATCTTCTCTTGAATAATTAAATATCGAAAAAAGTAATTATCAAAAATAAATGAAAATATTTTATTTAGGCTCAAAATTCTCTCAAATATTTTCCGTAATTTTTCTAGAATGTTTCGAGCATTTTAGTGCCCTAATCATTTACTTTGAATTATCGGATTTATTTTTATTGAGAAAAGTCGTAGTAATTCATTAGTTACAAGTGTCGGGCCGAGCCCAACACTCAGGTTTCGCCGAGAAACCCTAATCGCCGCCCATTCTCCGCCGCCGGATCTCAATCGGATGGATGCGCTTAAATACCGCTTCTTCACGAATTGAGGTTTAATCGTCGCCGCTTCGGATCGCGACGGACGGTGGATGTGACCGATCGCCCTGAGAGGGCGAACAAAGGCATCGCCGTCAGAGGGGTCAAGATCTTGTCGTGGATTGTGGCGCGGTTCGAGGCATGTCCGAGCCGATGAAATACACCTCCCGTGCTCAAGACTTCCTTCCGCTCATTTTGCCTCTTCTCCATGCTCGCCGTCCACCGTCAAAGCGCCAGAGCTCGCCAGAGTTGCCATTTCTTCCTCTCGGTTCTTCATCACCTTCCGCCGTGTTCGCCGCTTCCCACCGCACTTGAGACCCCCACCGAAGTTCGCTGTGACACGCAAGGCCCGTACCAGCCACTCTTCCGGACCGGAGACTTCTAAACGCCGCCCACTCCATCTTCTCCAAGTCCTACGATCCGCGCTTATTTTCCTCGACGCCGCGAAGCTTCAAAGAATTGCCGATCTTCATCGGACGCTTCAAGGTGAAGCCACGCTGCCTCTTCTCGAATTCAAAGCGGCTAATACTAGTGAATCTTGGCCAGGATCTTAATCGTCCTACGGATTAGCCGCAGAGGCTTAGGAATAGTAAACCGCCGCAGATAGCGTAGCTGCCGGATTTCATCCAACGGCGACGCTATGCCCACGCCTTCTCCGTGAGAAGTTAAGTCGATTATGCATGGTAGATCTCGCTGGTTGGTAATCGTCGGCGTCTAGTGTGTCCACGTGATGTGCGGCGAGCGATAAACTCTCCGCAATCGTAGCCGCTAGATTCGCATCCGACCGCCCCCGCATCCACGAGGTGCGTGAATAGTGATCCGTAGGTGACCGCAGCCGCTGGATTTCAATCCAACTCGGCCGCTTGCCGCGCTGCGTGTCGCCTTTTTGGTGGTCCAGTAACTCGCACCTCCTGGGGCCCACATGTCGCGATGACTTCGGAGTGCCGACACAAGATGACGCTATCCGCCCACTTGTCGCTGACCGTGGGCGACGTGGAGGCCTCTCGTGTCGACACGTCGCATGTCGAGTGGGGATTTATCCGGATTTTCGTGAGAAAAATAAATCATTTAATTCGGTTATTCTTTATTTGAATTTCAAAGAAATTTGAAAATGCCATAACTTTTGCATTTTAACTCGAATTGAGTGATTCCAGTGCCCAAAATTTGTAAAAATGTAAACTATTTAATGGTGATTTTTATTTTATTTTTGGTGTTAATATTGCTATCTGTATTGCATATTTATTGTGTGCTTGTTTGTACCGATTAGACTCGAGTTGCCGTTTAATTCACGAGGAGAATTCAAGACCCATCGAGACCTCGCACTAAAACCAACAGCTTTTTGAAGGCAAGTCATGCTTTAACCATTTTGCGCCTAGTTTTCAAAGTATATTTTGATTTTCATATAGCATGCTATATTAAATACAAATGCTATTGATTAAATTGGGAAAAGGTAGTTAAAAGCCAAACTTGTTTATGCCACCTTGATTATAATGTATATATGCCCTAAAAACCTTGTCACCTTAAGATGATCATTTATGTTGGTTGCTATATAAATGCCAACACGGACGCTAGACCGTGATTAGTCGCTAGCCCGCTTATATGCTTGAATGTCTTTCAAATTGCAAACAAATGTTGACTAAACAATTATGGAACGATTTTGAAATAATGCGATGATGTCATGAAATGAAATTGAGGGTAGCGACCGTGTGGTTCTACTCAGACAATGAAGTGGGCATTGGCATGTGTTGCAATAATGCAAAATCAGCGGAAATGATTTGGATCGGCAAGTGGCAAGAAGGCTTGTGCTGTGGGGCTGTTGTGGCAACGGGTTGTATGAAAGATTGTGAAGGCTCAGGTGTCGAGATGTATAAAATGGATGTCTTGCAGGGACAATTAAGGACTTAACTCTTATGTAGCCTTTTGAACCGAAGTTCCTGCATGTACCACTTGTCCCAGATGGGGATGTACCTAGTTAAGTAGGTTTCTTAACCTCTTTCCTTTGAAACTGGGTGACAAAGCACACACCAAGCAAGTAATCAGGAAGCGACACTGCAATAACGGGCTTGGTACTCCATTCAACTAAGATTTTGCTCGCCTCTAAACTTCTTGCCTGAGTGAGGAAGTGTTGAAGGGAAGTATCGGAGGGGTTCGCTTGCTAAATGTTAGTCTCTGAAAGACTTTGTTGCAATCAATCGCTGTGGTGGTTGTAACGCCCTAATTTTGGTCCCATTTTAATTTTTGGAGTTATTTGAATTTTTATGAATTAACCAACCTTTATTTGCATTTAATTGCATTTAATTGAATTTATCTAATTTTTTCGGGATTTATTAGATTTACTTAACATTTATTTAAAATATCCTTCTCTTGATTAATTAATATGAGAATAAGTATTTATCGAAAATAAATGAAAATATTTTATCTACGCCAAAATGCTCAAATATTTTCTAGACTTTTTCTAGAATTTTTCTAGTATTTTTAATGCCCTAAACAATTACTTTGAATTTCATCTTTATTTTTATTCAGAAACCTGGAAAATGAGCTAGCTATGTTGTTGGGCCGCCCAACACTCAGGCTCGCTGTGGAAAACCCTTATCGCCACGAATCTGACCGTCAGATCGATCCAACGGCTAATGTGACCTGGCCGACCAGAGGGACGATCAAGGCACCGCCGCTCGCCGTTGGCATCAAGATCATGTCAGGATTTTATGCGCCACGAGGCAAGTCCGCAAGTGAAGTACATCCTCATAAGCACTTCATCTCGCCATTTCGCCTTCTCAAGGCCACCACTCAACCGGCGCATGCGCACAGCACGCCAAGTAGCTACCTCTTCTCGGTTCTTTCACAGTGTTGCGCCGCCGTCCGCCGCCCCTGCCGCAGCCAAGACCACCTCCAGTTCCTTGCATCACGCCGCACCTGGGCCACTTCATTCCATCGAGAAGCTCTAAACGCCGCCGCTCGTGTCGTTTTCCCTAAGTCCGCACCACCGCCGCCGCTTTTCTTTCGACCGCAGCAACCACGGTACCGCCAGATCGTCATCCAACGCCGAGGTAAGGCCACGAGGCTCATTAGCGCGGAACCGCCGGGTAGTCTTTGCGCCGCCGGATCCGAATCCAACGGCCGAGAGTGAATGGTTGGTGTGGCTTGATGCTTCTCGACGCTCGGTCGGCCACGACATGTGGGGCCGAGCATCAGCCACCGCCCACTTGTTAGTGGAGGACCGCCAGGTGCCGGGGTGACAGCGGACGTCACCCGCCCGCATGTCGTTGTCCGAGACCGACGCGGGACATCCTCGTGCCGACGCTGTCGCCGAGGGAAAATAATCCGGATTTTCAAGAGAAAATAAATAGAATAACTCGATTATTCATTTTTGGAATTTCAAAGAAACTTGAAAATGCTATAACTTTTGCATTTTAACTTCGATTTGGGTGATTCCAAGGCCCAAAAATTTGTAAAAATGTAAGCTATTTAATGGTGATTTTTATTTTATTTTTGGTGATGGTCTTGCTGTCTCTATTGAGTGCTATTGTATGCTTGCTTGTGTGCTGCCAGAGACTCTTAGTCGCCGAATTCGCCGAGGAGGATTTGAAGACCCGCCGCAGAGCTTCGATTGTAACCAACTGCGCTTGAAGGCAAGTCATGCTTTGACCATTTTGCGCCTAGTTTTCAAAAGAATACTTTGATTTTCATATTGCATGCTATGTTAAATACAACTGCTATTGATTAAATTGGGAAAAGGTAGTTAAAAGCCAAACTTGTTTATGCCACCTTGATTATAATGTTTATATGCCATGAAATCTTTGTCCACCCTAAGATGTTTAATATGTTGGATATTAAAATGATGCCAACACGGGAGGCTAGACCGTGATTAGTAGCTTAGCCAGCTTATGTGCGATGAATGAATTTTTGATAGCAAATGAATATTGCCTAACCATTATGGAACGATTTTGTAAAAGTGCGATGATGTCATACAATGGAATTGGGATAGTAACCTGTGGAGCTATTCATGAAATAATGTGAAAAATGGCATGTGTTGCTTAAATACAAAGTGGGTGGGAAATGTTTTGGATCTGGGCAAGTGGCAAGAAGGCTTGGCTGTGGGCACTGTGTGGCAATGGGTTGTATGAAAATTGTGAAGGCCGTGGTGCCGAGGAATGTAAATGGATGTCTTGCCCGGACAATTAAGGACTTAACCTTTGCGAGCCTTTGAACCGAGTTCCGTGTACAACCACTTGTCCTAAAATGGGACGGACCTAGTTAAGTAGGTTTCTAACCTCTTTCCTTTGAAACCTTGGGTGACAAAGGCACACCGGTAATCAGAGAAGCGTGACTGCATACTGCTTGGTACCCATTCAACGGCATTTGCTCTGCCTAAACTTCGCTCGAAGTGAGGGAGGTTAGAAGGGAAGTATCGGAGGGGTTCAACGCTAAATGTTAGTCTCCGAAGACTTTGTTGCAATCAATCGCTGTGTGGTGAACGATCAGATCCTCGTGGGTAAAGTGTCTGACCTCCGCAGAGTGTGTGTGAATCTATTCGAATAGCCGTGTCCACAGATCGACATTGCTAAGTGATTACAACAAGGGGTAGATTTTAAAATAAAAGATGTGGATTGGGTGGGTCAGCCAAAAGAATCAAATTAGGGTCAGGTGCCCAAAACCTTTGGGAAAAAGAATTGAGAAATTAAAATTTATAATATTGATTTTATCGCTTTTAATCTAATAGGATTACCTGTTGAAAGAAATGCCGCTTTTATGCAAAATAACCAATTAAGCCTTTCTTTTGGAATAAGCCATGCATGTAGTAATAGAACCGTGATTGTGCATGACTTGTTGAGTATGTTGTGTACTCACCTTTGCATCGACAAAAACCTCGAGAAGAAGAAGAAGCCGTGCTGTACTTGGAATGAAGAGTTCGTCAAGGCCGTGGAGGATTAAGGGTTGAGCCGCACTCAAGAGTTCGTGGCTAGAGTGGTTTCACTACCGTATTTTGCTTCCGCCGAATGAACTTGATATCGATGATATTTATCGTCATGCTAAGTATTGTAGGGTGACCATAAGGTCATGTAACTCGATTATATTATGCTTGAAGTACTTTATTACTTATTTCCGCTGTGTATGATTGTGGTACTTCAACCTGTTTATCCTGTGTGTACTAGCGTGATCCTAGACTAGTACAGAATGCACAGAGTGTCCGAACTGCGTGAAAATTCGGGGCACAGACAGGATGGTATCGAGCCACCACCGACCGAGGACTTAACCCTAGTTAGACTCGGCCGCTTAGAGGAGTCCAAATTAATTTCTAAAGGATAAAATTTGGGCAAGAATAATCAAAGAAATCTTGACTTATCCTTCTTCCTTACTTCATATCTCCGATGTATTCCGCTATTACTTTTGTGCCCTTTTAAAATTTTAGTACCGACGCCGTTGTTTGGCAGATGATGATGGTTCACTTTTGGTGAGGCCACGGAGGCTACGCCCAGAGCCTCGAGGATGCTCCAGTGTTGGGAGGTTTCAACCGCCCTCTACCGATCGCACCGGATAGTCAACTGGATTGCTCGCGGATGGGAGACGACTTTTACCTTGTACGCCGGGAGCACGCTACAGTTAGTCGTCCGCTTCACCTCAAGGGCGTGAAGCGAAGAGTACTCAGGCGGCATATGAGAGGTGCGGGTTCAAGCCATACCGGATCAGCAGGGACCACGGCTTGAAGTGTGGGATACCGCTTCTTCGGTGGCACCAAGACGCTGGTGGACCCTCGCAGTTCGCTTGAGCTAGAGGACGACGCCACTGTCAGGCACTGGGCAGGTTCGCCACGACAAAGAGGAGGTCATGGACGCCACGACTTGAGCTTCAGCAAAGGTACCGCTGCGTCGGAGGAGACCGAGGTTGCTCTTGAGGAGACCAGCAAAGACGCTGCTCAGAGGATCGCCGAGCCGGAGGAGGCTCACTACCGGGGAGCCGGACGCCACATGGAGCTCCTGACGACGACTTAGCCGAGGAGCGAGAGGAGCAAGGCCACGGAGGACCAAGAGTTCTGTGGTGCCCCAGCTGCACCAAAGGAGGGCATGGGGACCAGCCGCCTCGATGCCACCACCCCGCCAACAGAGTGTGATCGCGTAGCGCAAGATGGTTGGCTTGAGGAGTGATGTTTTCAGAGTTGCGAGGATCAAATTTTGTGTTGAGACTCACTTGTGTCGAGTCGTGTCTTTTATTTCAAACATTAGATGCTGGATGTGATGTAATGAACAATTTGATGTGATGTTGTAGATCGCTGTGGTTGCATAGTCCCTAGACTATGTAAGCAACCATACCTATTACTATTAATGCTTTAATGTTGTATGGATCTATTTAAGTTACACTGCTTCACCATAAGTTCCTCTACGATCTATTCTTTTTCCTCATGTCTAAACCGTCAAGGAAATCAACAGATGGTGAACACTGCAACAACGAGCAGAGGCGTGGTTCGCACCGGAGGTAGTCGAATGGTACACCACCTTCAAGCAAAGACCGCCAATGATATGCAGAATCTAGGAGCATTTCTTGCAGCACAGACTCAATTAATGTAGACTATGATGGCAATCGTGCAACAGATCAACACCCAGGCAGTCGCCAATAATCAGGTTAACCACAATGGACCACGACCTTATTCAAGATTGTCCGAGTTTATGAGGACATGTCCACCGACATTCTCGGGCAATGCTAGCCCGCTAGAGGCAGATGATTGGTTGAGAACCATCGAAAGGAAATTGCACATCACGCAGTGTGAAGGAAACGAGAGGGTACTTTATGCCTCTCACCAACTTGAGGGAACCGCCGCTGAATGGTGGGAGAACTAGCGCACGTCGCAGGAGAACCCGCAGGAGATTACTTGGGATGAATTCACCATGGCTTTTCGTCAATACCATGTGCCGGAAGGTATCATGGAGCTGAAAAAGGAAGAATTCGAAGCTGAAACAAGGAAGCTGGCCCAGGGTCGACTATTTGAACAAGTTCACATTAATTGGCACGCTTACGCCTCAAGACGAAGCGACCGACAAGGCCGATAATCCGCTTCTTGAAGGGACTCAATACTGGTCTGCAGGTGGGATTGATCACCCACACCTTCCCGGATTTTCAAGAATTAGTAAACAAGGCACTCATACTGGAAGATAAGCGTAAGGAGCTTGACGATAATCGCAAACGCCGCATGGCTCTACAAGGAGGACGTTAGGGTCATCAGAAAACGAGAATGATACCTCAAATAGTCGCCAGTTCCAAAGCAGGGAATTAGTGTCAGACACCACCCCAATGCCAAGACCACCGACAAACCCTCGCACTCCAACCAAGGTTGTTAACAGAACGGAGGAAATCAGCAAATGTCGGGGAAGACGCTGCCACAATCAGAATGAGATCGACATTTCGCTAACATATGTCCCAAGAAAGGAGTTGTGACGCCAAGCGCTTCAATTTAGGGAACACCCCAGCCTAAGACCCCTACCCAGGAGGAAGCTAAGGACCGCTTGCCGAGCTACACCGCAGTATTCACGCCGAGGTCGAATCAACCATATCTCCGCAGACAAAGTCCGTAATGCTACGGACGCCGTGCTCGGTGAAGTTCCTAGTCAACTTCAAGCGCTACGCATACAAGATTGTTTTGATTCGTGAGCTTCACATTCATTCGCTTTCGAGATTTCGCCATGACAAATGATCCGGATATTGTTAACCTTAAAAGTACACCCTAGTTCAATCTCGGATCTGTAACTCCGCTCTAAGGCCGGATGTTCTGGAGTTAAGCTATTGATAAAAGGAGTAGGGTTCTAGCGAACCTTATTATATTAGAAACCCAAACCCCGGATGTTATCCGGGAATGGATTGGTTGGCTAAACATAAGGTTATATTAGATCATGGACGCAGAGTAGTGTCTATCGAGAGCCACGATGGTAGAAAAGTGGAATTTCAAGCAAAGGCGCTCGAGGAGGGCGATGTTAGTAAATAATTTGGAGATCGTCAAGATAAGAGATGTACCAAGGTCGATGAATACCAGATATTTTTCCCAAGGAATTACCAGAATGCCAACGGACGAGACATAGAGTTCATAATTGACTTAGTACTCGAACAAAGACCGATAGCAAAGAGACCTTATCGGATGTCCACCGAAGAGTTGGTAGAGATGAAGAAAGCAGACGAGGAGTTGTTGGAAAAGGATTCATCGGACCGAGCTCACACCATGGGGGAGCAATCGCTCTATTTGTTAAGAAAAGGATGGGAGTTTTTGATGTGTATAGACTATCGCAAGACTCAACTAAGTGACGATAAAGAATAAATAACCGTTACTCCTGATAGACGATCTTTTCGATCAACTAAGAGGAGCAGGAGTATTCTCCAAAATCGACCTTAGGTCGGGGATACCACCAGCTTGAAAATCAAAAGCAGAGGACATACCCAAGACCGCATTTTCTTCAAGATATGGGCACTATGAGTTCACGCTATGTCGTTTTGATTGACAAACGCATCAAAGATACTTCATGAACCTAATGAATAAAGTATTCATGGAATACTTAGATAAATTTGTGGTCGATTTATAGATGATATTCGTTTACTCAAGGATCGGATGAAGAGCACGCCCAACATTTGAGATTAGTGCCGAGAAACTAAGAGAGCAATTGTATGCAAAATTCAAGAAGTGCGAATTCGAAGAGTAAGGTAGATTTCTTAGGGCATGTCATGACCGCCGAAGAATCGCAGAGACCCAAGCAAGGTCGAGACAAGATCGCATTGGGAGTCGCCAAAGACAGTTCGCAGGGTTAGGAGTTTTCTTGGAATGGTCATGTTTATTACCGTCGATTTATAGAAGGATTTCGACAATCGCTAGACCAATTACACAATTGCTAAAGAAAGAGAAGAAATTTGTTTGGACATCGATCGTGAGAGAAGTTTTCAAGAGTTGAAGAAACGGCCGACATCGCCAAAGATTAGTTCAACCAGATGTGCACCAGTAGTTTCGACATTCATCTTGCGATGCATCACGCCAAGGAGACTGGGATGTGTGTTAATGCAGAATGGAAGGGTAGTAGCCTACGATCAAGGCAATTAAGGCCACATGAAGGAATTACCCGACGATGATCTAGAATTAGCAACAGAGTGCACGAGCCAAGATATGGCGTCACTATCTTATTGGCAATAGATGTGAGGTGTATCTGAGCACCATAAAAGCCTTAAATATATTTTCACCCAATCTGATCTAAACATGAGACAAAGGAGATGGTTAGAGCTGATCAAGGATTACAACATGGGTATCCATTATCATCCGGCAAGGCCAATGTAGTGGCCGATGCCCCGAGTCGAAAAAAGTCATGGTCTAAATTCAAGGTGGAAGAAAGCCAGAGAATTGTGTAAGTACCTTCAGAGATTGAAATTAAGTCGCTCCCGAAGGATTCAGAGTCGATTAGAAGTAAATCCTATCTTGGAAGATCGATTAGAGAAGGTCAAAGGAATGATGAGAAGATCGAGAGGATCAAAGCCAAGATGGAGGAAGGTCAAGTTTAAAGACTTTAAGTCGGGATTTAACATGGTACGTTGTGGATGAAAGAGCGATTTGTGTACCTAACAAAAAGGAATTAAAACAGCTAATATTGAGGAAGCTCACGACTCCAAGTATCTGATCCACCCAGAAGTGCAAAATGTACATTGTGGAAGTCACGTGACTAGGAGTCTAGTTGGCGGCTGTTGACCAAATTTATGAAGATGGACCGAGCCCACCTAGCAAAAAGGAAGGGTTCTAGAAGGAGCCAGTCCAGTGAGAAAGGAGAAGCGAGGACAGCATGGCGCCAGGAGTAGGGAAGAGCAGCTGCCTCTCAACGGGCTACGTTGCTCTGCAGGTATCAGTGTTTCACGGACGCTTCTGACGGTCTTGCACGCCACCTCCAACGACATCGCCGTCTGTCGACTTGCAGTGCTCAAAGAACTTCCCTGCCGTTCGGGGATGCCCCGATCGGGCAGATATAGATAGAGATAACCTTGTACAGAAAAGAGGGATCCCTTGTAACCAAGAACATCAATACACTCACAGTAACAACGAGCAGACTAGGTATTATCTCCATTGGAGAGTCCGAACCCAGGTAAAAACCTTCTAGTGTTCTCGCTTACCATCCGACTTAGATCTTCCGCCTAGTCCCACTCTCTTCTTCATGCTCGGTAGCAACCATCGGCCGGCCATGCGTCGAGGTAGGGGTCACAAGGAAGATCACCCTCTTGAGTCTCGATGGCACCACTCGGCGAGATTACCGTCTCTTTGCTCTCGGCCGACTTTCCGCTTCGGAGCCTGGACTTCATCATGCAACGATGCTGCAAGCTTGCCCTCTCACCGGAGCTTCAGTAGGATCGAGGGGCATCATGGCGGTTCGTGCTCAAGAAGCCTTCCTCGGAGTTTTCGCGATCGAAGACACTCTGCATCGCGAAGACGCTTGAGGACACGGCGAGGCGGATCGCAGCTGGCCGAAGCGGCGGAGAGGAACGCGCCAAGTCCCTCCAAAGATCGGGGCGAACGTCAACGAAGAGTTCATGCAGCGGAAGAGGAGATCGCTTGATCTTTCACACGCCACGCTGAAACATCGCCGCTTCCAAAACGCCGCCGACACCCTTGGGCCGATCCTCGGTCGAGCATATAATTGGATCGCGGGCTCAAGAAAGCTATGGTGACGGCGGCGGCGGTCCAAAGAAACCAAGAGGCGCCCATGGAGAAGACACACCTCGTATCCGCGCGGCTACTTAGATCGCTTAAATACGGACGGGCGCAGAGCCACCCAGCGATCGGTACCGAGCTCCGCTCGTGGCGAGACGCCACGGAGCCTCAACCGAGATCTTTCGCATGATTCATCGCTAGACGCCGCGATCGAGAGGAAGGAGAGAGGCGAAGCGGCCGACGAGTAGGGAAATCTGCCAAGCATCGGTTACGATTCTGCCAACGTAACAATCGCGGTGGCCGGCGTGAGGATCACGCCGATCGCTGGAGCCGGTCGCCGCGGGCGAAGTGACAACAGAACCGCCGGATAGGACCCCTCGCGCGTTCGCCTCGGCGACGCGCTAAATTGTGGGCCTATTGACGGAGTTCGCCACGCCCGGCCACGAGTGGTGTGGTTCGACGAATTTCAACCCTTAGGGCATTGTCAAGTTCGACGGCGAGAGAGATCCCGAGGCGTGGGCAGCAAGTATACGCCCTTTGCGGTCAAGGCGGCGGGCACTCAGAATGTGATGGCCAACTACCGCCAACACGCCGCTTCCTCACCAAGCTTGGCTCATGGGACTCCTAAAGAGTTCGATAGATTCCTGGGTGACCTCTGTGAGCGCTTTATCTCGAATTTGTGGTACCTTCGAAAGGCACGGGGCGTGGGACCTCTACCAACTTCACGAGGTAAGAAGAACGAGTCTCTCGCGAGAGTTCATCCGGCGTTTCATGCGAAGAAGAACACTGCTCAAGGAGCAGCCTCGAGGTCGCCATAGCCGCTTTCTAGAAGGTCGGCTGACCCGACTTAATCAAGAAAATGTCTCGAAGGCCGCCGACCACCGCCGTGAGATGTTCGCTTTGGTGATCGCTCGCCATCGCCTCGGACGCTACTGGCGGAGCGCCAGAAGATCGCCACAAGCGAGAAGACAAGAAGGACCACGCCGAGTCCTCCAAGCCAAGGGTGAGCGCGGGCCCGGAGAGTTGGTTCTGCGCGTTAACGCGCCCGTCTGCGGGTTCGCGAGGCGGTGGTTACGACGGTAATGGATGCCATATGTCCTTTCCACCTCTGAGAGGCACGCGCCAAGGACATTACACTCAAGAGGTTTGCCCGAGAGCCGCATAGCAGAGCTAACACGGGCAAAGATGTGGGCGAAAAAGCAAGACCCGCCGGGAAGATGGAGGCGACTACCCGACCGTGGCGTGAACTCAACTACATATTTGGAGGTTCGGCGGCATCTGAGTCCAAGCGAAGCAAAGCTACCGCTCGGGAGATCAATGCGATAACGGGCTACACCCCGATACGAGGTGGTCTCGAGATCCCTATCACGCTCGATCGCTCGGATCACCCCGATGCGTTCCTTCCGGGAAGGTACCCTCTTCGTCCCGACCCCGCCATCAAGGCCAAAGCTCAAGAGAGGCCGGTCGACGAGGAAGCGGCTCAATGTCCTTTTCTCCAAGACCTTTGATGATATGAAGATTCAGCGCCCGAGCCGGGGCTGGATCGCCACTGCTCTCCCGGGTGATCCCAGTGGACGCCGACGGTACGCGCGGGCAAATCACGCCCCGATAGCGCTCGAGCTAAGGAGAACTACGGACGGAGTACCTAAACTTCGAGGTGGCTGATTTTAGACTCGCATACCATGCCATCTTTGGGAAGGCCGGGCTGGCCAAGTTCATGGTCGCCCCCATTATGCGTACCTCGCCTCAAGATGCCAGTCCAAACGGCCATCACCATACGGAGGGGCGCAAACAATCCTTCGCGTCGAGGCTGTGGAGAGTCAGACTGCCGAGGATTTGGTGGTTTTACCGAGGCCGAGATGATCAAGCAGCGGCGGCTCCCACGAGATGAAGACGATGTTCCGACCGCCAAAGCAAACCAAGTCCAAAGATGAAGCCCGACGAGGGAGTCAAGCGTGTGATCTCTAATCCGCCCAACTGGGGTGCGAGCCGCCTGATTGGGACTGGGCTCGATCCCAAATAGGAAGAGGTGCTCGTCACTTTTCTTCGGGCAAATCGGGACATCTTCGCCTGGAAACCGTCCGATATGCCCGGTGTCCCTAGGGAGGTGATCGAGCACTCACTCAATGTAGATAGTAAAGCTAAGCCTGTCAAGCAGCGGCTCAGGAGGTTTGCGCAAGATCACCGCGACGCCATTAGAGTGGAGATCACCAAGCTTCTGGCGGCTAAATTCATAAAAGAAGTTTATCATCCCGACTGGTTGGCGAATCCGGTCCTTGTACGCAAGAAAAATAAAAGTTGGCGCATGTGTGTTGACTACACAGATCTCAACAAGGCGTGCCCAAAGGACCCCTTTGGTTTACCCCGCATAGACCAGGTGGTAGACTCCATCACGTGTGAACTCCGAGTTTCTTGGACGCCAGACGGGTATCACCAAATCCGGTTGAAGGAAGAAGATCAGATCAAAACATCCTTCATCACGCCTATTCGGTGCGTATTGCTATGTCACGATGCCGCTCGGGTTGAAAAGCGCGCGCGACTTACCCGTTAAGGCCATCCAAATACCGCCACACCCAACTCCGGACATAACGTGGAGGCGACGTGGATCGATGTCGTGGTCAAGACCCGAGCGAAGAAGACCTCATCGCCCGATCTAGCCGAGACCTTCGAGCTTGCGAGCCTTCCCGATGAAGCTTAACCTAAAAGTGTGTCTTGGGGCCCCCTCCGAAACCGCCGTTCATCATATCACGTGGCATTGAAGCAAATCCCGAGAAAATCAACACCATCCTCAACATGAAGCCGCCGACTTGCCAAAAAGACGCCCAAAAGCTCACGGGATGTATGGTAGCACTCGCCGTTCATCTCCGCTTAAGGCCGGGGAATGCCGTTCTTCAAACTCTTGAAGAAGCAAGACAACTTCGAAGGACCCTCAAGCCCAACAAGCCTCGAGGACCTAAAGTCGCCCTAACCGCTTCCTCCGATTTTGGTCGACCGACACCGTAAGAGAGCCTGCTTTACATAGCGCCCACACCCATGTGGTCAAGGTGACGGTAGAGAGAGAGGAGGCAGGCACCACAGAGGTACAACGCTTGGGTTTACTTACGTCGCTGAAGTATTGGGCTAGCCTAAGAGGCAAGACTTCAAGTCGCGTAAACTTACAGACGCTGTCTCGCCACCTCCTAAGCTTAAGCATTATTTTCAAGAGCACCCGCCTCGGTGGTAACATCTTTTTCCGATTGGAGAAGTATCACAAGAATCGAGTCCACCGGCAGATCACCAAGTGGGCTACGAGTCGAGCATTTGAAATCTCCTTCAAGCCCCGGACGCCATCAAATCCTGTTACCGGCGATTTCGTCACGAAAGTGGATTGAGACACAAGAGCTCGTACCGTGGAGGCCCTCGAAGCATCGACGATGTATTTCGACGGCTCCCTCATGCTGAATGGTGCGGGGCGGGCGCGCAGTTGACCCTCCGACAGAGAAAATCTCAACACGCCCTTGCCTCCACTTCCGCCAAATAACGCCCCGAGTACGGCTCATACATGGGCTTTCAGACGCCATATCGCTTTCGGTATCCGGCGATTGACGGTTCGCGAGGACTCTACTAGTAATTAATCAAGTGCAAAAAAGAGTGGTCGGGCGCGTGGCTGACAAAGATGACCAATGCGTCTCGCCAGAGGTGCGCAGCCGGAGGACAAGTTCGACGGACTTGAGCTCACCCACGCATACGCCGAGACAATGAGATGGCCGACGAGCTCGCCAGTTAGGCTCCGTCGGCCGCCCCGGTTCGGCGAGTCTTCGTGGAGGAACTTCAAGCCGATCGCTAGCCGCCCGAGAGTCGGGTCACCAGGAGAAACCAATCGGCGGCGGAAGTGCCGGGTCGTTAGTCCCGACCGACAAAGCCTTACCTGGATTACCTCCTAAGAGATGAGCTTCCCGAAGATCGCGTGCGGGCCGAGTGCCTCGCGTGGCGAAGCAAAAGCTACACGGTGGTCGGGGAGGAACTCTTTCGAAGGAGCTCTTCCGGAATCTTAAGGCGATGCATATCGGAGCAAGACGGGAGGGCCCTCCTCAAAGAGATTCAACTGGGATTTGCGACACCACGCGACATCCAAGATTGCTCGGCAAAGCTTCACCCAGAAGGATTCTTTGGTCGATCATTGCGCCAGACGGAGGACATCGTGCGCACTTGTGAAGGCTATCAATTTTTTGCCCGACAAATTCACATACCGGCCCAGGAGCTGCAAACCATTCCGATCACCTGGCCATTGGCGGTCTGGGGGCTTGACATTGTCTCTGCCATCAAGAAGACCCGCAGGGTTCGCTTTCCTCTTCGTCGCTATCGACAAGTTCACCAAGTGGATCGAGGCTGCTTCTGCCGCAACCATCATCGCGATCAAAGCGTGAGAGTTTTTTCAAGAAATCGTCCATAGATTTGGCGCGTTTAATGTAATCATCACCGACAACGGCGCCAATTTAGAAGTGAAGAATTCCAAGATGGTGCGAGGCCCTAGGGATCAAAATCTGCTTTGCCTCGTGGGACACCCACGAGCAACGGCAAGTTGAGCGAGCCAATGGCATGGTGCTACAAGGCCCGAAGCCGCAATATTCGACCGTCTCAAGTCAGACTGCAATAGCAGTGGTTAAAGAATTGCCTTGGTGCTCGGGGCTAAGAACTACCCAAATAGGCCACCCAATAGGCCACACCTTTTTCCCGTATCACGGTTCCGAGGCGGTCCTACCCACCGAGCTAACATTCGATCACAAATGGGTCGGAACTACAGAGAAGCCGAGTCAAGAAAAGCCGATTGAGGACCTCGACAAGCTGGAAGAGGCTAGAGACGCCGATCCATCCGATCGGCCAAACATCTCCAAGGTCTCGACGCTACTACGCATCAAAAGAAATATCTGGGGCCGCCTCTAAAGGAGATCCGGTTCTAGAAAGAATCGGAAGGTTGAGCATAAGCTCTCCCGGGTTGGGAAGGTCCTTACATCATTGACGAGGTGGTGCGCCCAGAGCCTATCGACTCAAACGTGAAGACGGCGCCGCACTCCAAGAACACCTAGAACATAGAACGCCCACGCCGCTTACACTTGAAATATGCATTCCATCGTGTCGTTGTAATCCTAGCTTTTTTTTGACTTCCTACTCACGATACTCAAGTGAAGCGATAAGTCGGGCTACCAATCACCTAACAAAGGTCCTAATGCAAACGTTTACTCGCTTTCATGACTAAAATTTGTCGCTTCCTTAGCGAATATGACTAAATTCTAAAATCATTAACCTCAAGTAGCAAATTCAACGACAGATGGGGCATAGTCACCGAGTACATATCTAACAATTAGCCATATACTACTGGCTACGCCCGACCATTATACTAATATTCAAACAAAAAGACATTGCGCACATCGGATAGAACTGTATGCCATAGTTCACATATATAGTTCATATGTATATATATGTTGCCATAAGATCGAACATTATGTCCGATCGCATGATTTCCACAAAAGTACTTCCTAAAAGCATCCAAACCTACGCAATGACGGCATGGCTCGAGCCAAAGCTCCTTGCGAGGGCGTCGGCGACCTCGGCAAGAGGAACGACCTCGAGGAAGACCTCCAGGGCGGCGGCGTCGCGGGCGGCGGCCTCCTCCTCCGCCGCCAACTCCGCAAGGATGAGGTCGTAATCCGCCCAAAGCTCCTCTCGGTGACTTCCGGCAGGTCGTCGTCCCCAAAGCCAAGACCGCCGGGCGGGAGAGGTTGGAGCACCTTCACCATCGAGAACAACGAGCTTGATGAAGACGCCATCGGAAGCAAGAAGACGAGAAGGCGAAAGCAAGAAGAATGGGCGATCGCACCGATAGCGGTAACGCCCCTAAATACAAGCCTGAAGGCAAACAGTCACAAGCCGTACCATTACGGGAAGTTGGAACGCCTCTGACGACGAGTGGGCACGGCGGTGATTAAAACCCACTTGCATCGGGGTGAGCGAGGTGCCGGCCGAGGCATAGCGCGAAGAAATAATCCTTTTCGCACGGTGAGGCCACTCATGACCAACAAGAATTGCCAGAGAAAAGTAATTATTACAAGTTCAAGTCAACATTAGTCAAGGGTCTAACTCCAAATTCTCCACCAAAGAGGAGGCCATGTCTCAGGACTTCTTCAAAAGAGCAAAGTGATTTGATGAGTCGTTGCCAGTGCGGCAGCGGGCCTCCTTAATGATCTCTAGCTCCACCCGGGATAGAGTGACTTTACGATAGCTAACGCTTGGTGGCGCTTCGTCGTCGATGTCTCCTCGGATATGAGCCCTGAGCCTTTTAGGACCTGCCGATAGCAACGAGAGAGCCTCGTCATCGCCGCTCGATTCAGGCTCCTCCAGTATGCCAGAACTCGGCCATCCCTTTGATGGAGTCACGAACTTGCCGTGAAGCTCATGGGCAACTCTCACCTCCCTCCGAGGGCGCCAACTTGCTCCTCCAACTCCTTCTTGACCACTTTGCATACCCCCGATGATCGTCAATGAGAAACATTACTAACGCAGGGACACGGTCTTTGAGTGAGGAGATAAGCACCTTCAATTCCTCGCGGCACGGGCGTTGTCGGCTAGGGCCCGGCTTTAGAGTCCTTCAGCGGTTGGATCTGTTCACGGTGAATGCTCTCCAACTCCGTGCTGACCTTAGAGTTGTGGGCCCGTGTCCGAGCCTCGAGTCTTACAACGCTGGAGTCGATCGCGGGAAGCCCGGCCGAGGCAAGGTCGGGGACAATGAGGCGCCGGTCGGCGGAACTGTATGAAGATAAAGCACTCACCTTGGATTGCTCGGTTAAGAAGTGCGGACTTGCGTCCAAAGCTCCACCGCTTAGCCTCGCCCTCATCGGGGACACGCCCAAGTTGGCTTTACTCCTCGTACTCCCTCACCTTGGGAAGTATTTCCTTGAGGCCGCGTCCCTCTCTGAGCGTGCCTCAAAGGCACTCGGAAGAACAGGAGAATGAGTGATGTGTGCGCTCGAGGTAAACATAAGGAAAGGCCGACAGCTCACCGACCACCTTTACGCCCCGATAGCTGTTCAGTGAAGTTCCTCTCGGCTTTCGTCCCCCTCATCGAAAGCCTTCCATTTGTCCTCATGGTAACGAAGATCCGGGGAAGGTTGGGAGCCGAGGCGTCCGGGCTGTCGGGATCTCCTCCACGAGTGGCGAGGGCGAATATCGGCCGGCCGGCGGCCTCACTGAGGCGGAGTAGTTGCCTCGAATCATCGGACTCGGCGGCATCGCAAGCGGCGTCGGCTTGCCCGACGCGAGAATCGCCACCGCCAGACTCGGATTTGGCGGCGAAATGTTTCTCATCGCCACTCCGCCAGGAGCGCGTGGCGGGAGGGCCTTCAGGAGATTCCCATCCTCGGCACCGACCGCCAAGAACACGACTTGAGCATGTGACAAGGAAGAGGAGCAAAGGGGAAAAGTAGAAACCTACTGCTAGATCTCCTTATCTTAGCTTTGGCCCTTTCCGAGTGGCCGAACCGCTCGAGACAGTCCGAGGTCGCTTGGATTTTGGGACTACGGGTCACGGCTTCTTGATGTACGCCCCAATGGCCTCGGGGTGGATGGACCCATGGGGCGTGGACAACGACCCCGCTCGACAACTCCCTCGGGAGGCAAGCTCCTTCCTTTTGCTTTCGGCTCCTCCGCCTGGGCTCGGCGAGGCGTTTTTGGGACCCCCACAGCAAGAAGAAGCGCGAAGCGAAGTGGGATCTGAGGAAAAGGCCACCCGATCCTCGCGACAAACCAAGGAACGAAACAGATTAGCGGCCAGACGGGCGGGGCAGCGGAGAAACAAATCACGAGGGCATAACGCTCACGCAGGCGGCGGATTCGCCAAGCAAAAGGCGCTCGGAGTGTAGGGCGGGAGGATTGAGACGTCCGGAGCCAGGAGGTCGCTCATTCGGATCATGAGTAACTCCCGGTCGATGGCCTCGGCAACCTCCCGCGTCGAGTCGTCCTCCCGATACTCGAACCCCAAGAATACCCGCTCCTTAATGGGCTGCGCCCCATGGACGGCGAAGTTGGAAAGGATCCCAACGCCAGTCAATCCCGCCTCTTTAAGTCGGAGATCGTGGTGAGGAGTTCGTTCACTGCCCCATCTCGTGCTCCTGGAGGCAGAAGTGGTCCAAGAAGGGGACACTCTCGGGGGCTCTCCTGAGGAAGAAGGCGGGCAGGCTCGAGGTTGGCCTTGATAAAACCACGCAGTGCCACCCCTTGTTCGAGGTCCCAAGGATGGCGAAATAAATCTTCCTCGCCCGTCCTCACCGAAAGCTCGGCGCCCCCAACCGCCTTAGGCGAACTCCACGCTTTCGGAAAGGGCTTGAGAAGAAAAAGGTGGCGGAAAAAGGTTGAAATGCTGGCGAATCCCAAGATACGCCTGCAGAGGTGGATGAAGGCAGCGATGTGAAGGATGGAGTTGGGATTGGTGGACCAATTGACTCAGTAGTAGAAAAGAAGCCCATGGAAGAAACTACAAGTTGAAGCCCAACCCAAACCAAAGAAGGATTCAAGACTACGATCTCCTCGCAGCGAGGGAAGGGTAGAACTCACCGGGCAGTCGGGAGCCTTCGACGGAGTGTTGGCGATCACACCCATGGTGACCATCGCATCCAAATGCACCTCCGCCAGCGTGGAAGGGACCCAATCGTGGGCCGAGGGCAGCGCAGCAGGGACCTGGGGAGGCGGGTTCGGCATTTCCTGGGACGACATTGGTGACTCAAGGAACAGAAAGCGGCGGCGGCGGCTAACCCTAGTAGTGGAGCTCACGGGAAGGACGATGGGTTTCGGAGGCGAAGAGGCGAGAGGTGTAGAGCACGAGAAGGATTGATCTCGCGCGGCCCTCAGGGACTATAAAGGGTACGCAATTCCGGAGGTAGGGCCCGTCGCTACTAAGTTTGACCAGGGTGCGACTTGCCCAGATTTGGCCTGCGCTCCGCAACGCGTCCCATGCCGGATCGTATACAGGATGCCGCGAAGACGGAGTCAAACATTGGGGGGGGAACCCAAATCCAAGGTACGCTCCATGATGAGCCGACTGCCGTACATGTACGGGTACCACTCGGCCGAGAGCCAAATGGTGGCACGCTCCACGACGAGCCACGCTATGCACTGGCATGTCCAGATATAGGCGCCATCGAACCCAAATCCAAGGTACGCTCCATGATGAGCCGACCGCCGACATGTACGGTACCACTCGCCAGAAGCCAAATGGTGGCGCGCTCCATGACGAGCCACGCTATGCAATCGGCATGTCCAGATATAGGCACCATCGTAACCAAATCCAAGGTACGCCCATGATGAGCCGATTGCCAGACATGTACGGTACCACTCTGCCAAGAGCCAAATGGTGGCGCGCTCAGAACGAGCCACGCTATGCCGCAAGCATGACCAGCGTGGCGCCTTCCCATCAAACCGGAGAGTCCGGCCAGGGGCAAGGAAATTGAGTCCTCGCGACCTCGCCTAACACACCAGCGGCGAAAAACAGCCACATGAGTAAAGCAGGAACCCTCACGGGGCGGCTTCGATCGCGAAGCACTAAAGGGCTCTTGTGGAAGTCACGTGACTAGGAGTCTAGTTGGCGGGCAAGTTGACCCGACCCATGAAGATGGACCGAGCCCACCTAGCAAAAGGGAAGGGGTTCTAGAAGGAGCCGGTCCAAATAGCAGCAGAAAGGAGAAGCGAGGACCCGGCGCCGAGAGCGCAGTGGGAAGCGGTGGCGTCTGTTGGGTGGCGCTCTCCAAGTCTTGTGTTACATCGGTATCAGAAATTGCTGGACGCTCTTGCTGCCACCTCCAGCGACCCTCGGCGCCCTGTCGACATTGCTTTGTGCAAAGAACTTCATGCCTTGCCGGGGATGCCGTCGGTGATATAGATAGAGATAACCTGTCAGATGTAAAAGAGAGATCCCTTGTAACCAAGAATATCAATACACTCACCAGTAACAACGAGCGGGACTAGGTATTATCTCCATTGGAGAGCCCGAACACAGGTAAAAACCTTCTAGTGTTCTCCTTTACCATCCGACTTAGATCTTCCGCCTAGTCCCACTCCCTCTTCTTCATTGTCGGTAGCAACCATCGACAGTACCAAGACTTAAAAGAGAGATTCTGGTGGCCGAATATGAAAAGAGAAGTTGCTGAACACGTAGCAATCGCGTGTGATGTATGCCGGTGAGTCAAAGCTATGCATCGAGAGACCAGCAGGATCGGCCGCAACCATTGAAAATACTAGAGTGGAAATGGGAAGAAATCGGAATGGATTTCATTATCAATTGCCAAGGGCGCAAGGAGGTTATGACTCCATATGGGTCATCGTGGATCGATTAACAAAAGGTCGCAAGACTTCATACGGTTAAGACAACCTATTCGGGAGATAAGTTAGCGAGCTATACATGGCAAGGATCGTTTGTTTGCATGGAGTGCCAAGGAGGATAGTGTCAGATGAGGTACCCAATTTACCTCAAGGTTTTGGGATAAATTGCATACAAAGAATGGGCACCCGCTTGAACTTCAATTACCGCTTATCACCCATGCATGATGGACCCGATGAAAGAGTCAACCAGATATTAGAAGATATGTTAAGAGCACGTGCGTTAGCATATACATCGACTTGGGAAAATGTTTGCCATATGCGGAGTTTAGTTACAACAATAGCTATCGGGCAAGTCTTCGATGTCACCTTCGAGCGTTGTATGGTCGACCTGCGCAGACGCCGTTAAATTGGAATGAGATCGGTGAGCTGCGTGTCTTGGACCGCATATACTTCAAGTCAAGAGCAAATAGCACCGATCGTAAAAGGTTGAAGATCGCAGTCGAGACGGAGAAGAGTTACGCGACAATCGCCGCAGGATTTGAGCTTTGAACCGAGAAGATTTCGTATCTCGAGTTACGCCTCTTAAAAGGAGTCCAGAGGTTTCACAAAAAGGGTAAACTTGCACCAAGATATGTAGGACCATTTAAGATCATAAGTCGTAAGCTAAGTCGCATACCAACTCAAGTTACATGCTCACTAGCAGAGTGCACAATGTCTTTCATGTGTCGCAACTCAAGAAATGTCTCCGAGTGCACGAGAACAAACGCCACCGAGGAAGTGGAAATACAGAAGACTTGACCTATAAAGAACAACCGATAAAAGTGCGGATACATGGATCGGGAAAACAAGAAACAAGACAACCCGCTTTACGCAGAGTTCAAAGGAGCAATCACCACGTAAAATGAAGCCACACGAGCGAGAAGAAGATCTGAAAAAGAAATTCCCAAACCTATTCCATAGTTAAGCCTCGAATCTCGGGGACAAGATTACTGCTAAGTGGGTAGGTTTGTAACGCCCCTAATTTTGGTCCGATTTTAATTTTTGGAGTTATTTGAATTTTTATGAATTCACCAACCTTTATTTGCATTTAATTGCATTTAATTTAATTTATCTAATTTTTTTTGGGATTTATTGGATTTACTTAACATTTATTTAAAATATCCTTCTCTTGATTAATTAATATGAGAATAAGTATTTATCAAAAATAAATGAAAATATTTTATCTACGCTCAAAATGCTCAAATATTTTCTAGAATTTTTCTAGAATTTTTGGGTATTTTTAATGCCCTAAACAATTACTTTGAATTTCATCTTTATTTTTATTAAATAAAACCGGAAAAATGGCTAGCTATAGTGTTGGGCCGCCAAACACGTGTTTCTGTGATGGAAAACCCTTATCGCCGCTGAATCTGACCGTCGGATCGGGATCCAACGGCCGATGTGAATAGGTCGACCTCGGGAGTGGACGGATTACCTGCCGTTCGCCGTTAGATGTAAGAAGATCATGTCGTGATTTTTGCGCGCCTCGAGGCAAGTCCGCAAGTGAAGTACATCCTCGCGCTCAGCACTTCATCCCGCTCATTTTGCCTCTCTCTCGCTACCACCACTCAAAGCGTCGCGCATAGCTCACTAGAAGTAGCCCTCCTCTTCCTCGGTTCTTCAGTGTTGCGCCGCCGTCATCGCCGCCCCGTCGCAGCCAAGACCACCTCCGAAGTTCCTTGCGCTACGCCGCATTCCCGTTGGGCCACTTCATTCCACCGAGAAGCTCGAGAAACACCGTCGCCGTGTCGTCTTCCCAAGTCCGGCGACCGGCGCTTCGCTTTCGACTTCGACAAGCAACCACACGGTAGCCAGATCGTCATCCAACGCTCGAGGTAAGGCCACGTGGCTCATTAGCGATGAACGCTCGGGTAGTCTTTTGCGCCGTCGGATCTGAATCCAACGGTCGAGAGTGAATGGTTGGTGTGGCTTGATGCTTCCTCGACGCGTGTCAGTCGCTGACATGTGGGGCCGAGCACTGTTCACCGGGCCCACTTGTTAGTGGGAGGACCGCCGTGGGTGCTGGCATCAGCGTGACGTCACCCGGGCCCACATGTCAGTGTCCGAGACCGACGTGGACATCCCTGGTGCCGACGCGTGTCGCCGAGGGAAAATAATCCGGATTTTCAGTAGAAAAATAAATAGAATAACTTCGATTATTCATTTTTGGAATTTCAACAAACTTGAAAATGCTATAACTTTTGCATTTTAACTCGGATTTGGTGATTCGATGCCCAAAAATTTGTAAAATGTAAGCTATTTAATGGTGATTTTATTTTATTTTTGGTGATGGTCTTGCTGTCTCTATTGAGTGCTATTGTATGCTTGCTTGTGTGCCGTAGACTCAGTCGCCGGAATTCGCCGAGGAGGATTTGAAGACCCGCATGAAGCTTCGACCAGAACCAACTGCTGTTTGAAGGCAAGTCATGCTTTGACCATTTTGCCTAGTTTTCAAAAGAATACTTTGATTTTCATATTGCATGCTATGTTAAATACAACTGCTATTGATTAAATTGGGAAAAGGTAGTTAAAAGCCAAACTTGTTTATGCCACCTTGATTATAATGTTTATATGCCATGAAATCTTTGTCCACCCTAAGATGTTTAATATGTTGGATATTAAAATGATGCCAACACGGAGGCTAGATGAAGTGATTAGTAGCTTAGCTTGACTTATGTGCGATGAATGAATTTTGATAGCAAATGAATATTGCCTAACCATTATGGAGCGATTTTGTAAAAGTGCGATGATGTCATACAATGGAATTGGGATAGTAACCTGTGTGGAGCTATTCATGAAATAATGTGGAAAATGGCATGTGTTGCTTAAATACAAAGTGGAGTGGGAAATGTTTTGGACCAGGGCAAGTGGTAAGAAGGCTTCGTGCCAGGTGGGCCTGTGTGGCAATGGGTTGTATGAAAAATTGTGAAGGCCGTGTGCCGAGAAATGTAAATGGATGTCTTGCCCGGGACAATTAAGGACTTAACCTTGCGAGCCTTTGAACTGAAGTTCCGTGTACAACCACTTGTCCAAAATGGGGACGGACCTAGTTAAGTAGGTTTCTAACCTCTTTCCTTTGAAACCTCGGGGTGACAAGGCACACCGCATGCAATCAGGCAGAAGCGTACATGCTCTGACTTGGTACCCATTCAACGATACTTGCTCTGTCTAAACTTCGCCTGAGTGAGGAGTGTTAGAAGGAAAGTATCGGAGGGGTTCAGCGGTTAAATGTTAGTCTCTGAAAGACTTTGTTGCAATCAATCTTTGTGTGGTGAGCGATCAGATCCTCGTGGGTAAAGTGTACGACCTCTGAGTGTGTGTGAATCTATTGAATAAGCCGTGTCCATGATCTTGGACATTGCTCGGTGATTCTGATCAAGGGTAGATTTTAAAATAAAAGATGTGGATTGGGTGGTACATGTGCCAAAAGAATCAAATTAAGGCTGTGCCAAAACCTTTGGGAAAAGAATTGAGAAATTAAAAATTTATAATATTGATTTTCTTGCTTTTAATCTAATAGGATTACTGTTGAAAGAAATGCCTTTATGCAAAATAACCAATTAAGCCTTTCCTTTGGAATAAGCCATGCATGTAGTAATAGAAGCGCATTGTGCATGACTTGTTGAGTATGTTGTGTACTCACCCTTGCATCGACAAAAACCTCGAGGAAGAAGAAGCCGTGCGGACTTGGAATGAAGAGTTAAATCAAGGCCAGGAGGATTAAGGGTTGAGTCCGCTTTTCAAGAGCTGTGGCTAGGAGTGGTTTCACTACCGTATTTTGCTTCATTTGAATGAACTTGATATCGATGATATTTATCGCCTCTTGTTAAGTATTATGGGGTGACCATAAGGTCATGTAACTCGATTATATTATGCTTGAAGTACTTTATTACTTATTTCCATTTGTGTATGATTGTGGTACTTCAACTTTGTTTATCCCTGTGTGTAGTAGCGTGATCCTAGACTAGTCAGAACGCCTGAGTGTCCGAATCCGAATTGAAAATTCGTGGCACGACAGAGGATGGTATCGAGCCATACCGATGTTGTGGGACTTAACCCTAGTTAGGCGGCCGTTTAGAGGAGTCCAAATTAATTTCTAAAGGATAAAATTTGGGCAAGAATAATCAAAGAAATCTTGACTTATCCTTCTTCCTTACTTCATATCTCTCCGCTGCATTACTCGCTATTACTTTTATGCCCTTTAAAATTTTAGTAATTGACGCGCTGCTTTGGCGGAATCTGGATGGTTCACTCTTTTGGTGAGCGTCACGGAGGCTCTGTTGCAGAAGCTCGAGGATGCTCCGGTGTTGGGAGGCCTTCGACCGTCCTCTCTACCGATCGCGACTTTGGATAGTCAACGGATTGCTTTCGCGGATGGGAGACTCGACTCTTACCTTGTACGCTCGAGAAGCACGCGTGTTAGTCGTCCGCTCCACTGGCGGTGAAGCGAGCTAGCTTCTGGAGGCGCATCTGAGTGTGCCGGGTTGCGCCGCCGGATCGCCAGGACCACGGCTTCGAAGCCAGGATACCGCTCCGTGTGCACCGACGCGGGTGGACCTCGCGACCTCGCTTGAGCTAGAGGACGACGCCGTTGCGGCACTGGGAGTTCGCCAGACAGAGGAGGTCATGGACGCCACGACTTCGTGAGCTTGCAAAGTGTACTGCTCGAGGAGACCGAGGTTGCTCGAGAGACCAGCAAAGACGCTGCTCGTGAGGATCGCCGAGCCGGAGGAGGCTCTCACGGCCGTGGGGAGCCGACGTCATGGAGCTCGACGACGCATTTATTTAGTAGGAGCGGGCCCAGAGGGCTGGGAAGAATGCATGGTGCCCCAACAGACCAAATGGGAGGGCATGGGGACCGCTTGTCTCGATGCCAACCTCACCACGGCCATTTGATCGGCGAGCCGAGCCGGGTTGGCTCAAGGAGTGATGCTTTCGTGAGTGGCGGTGATCGTCTTTTTGCGTTGAGACTCAGTTATGTTGAGTCGCGTCTCTTATTTCAAACATTAGTATGCGATGTTGTAATGAACAATTGGATGTGATGTTGTGACTAATTTTGTGGGTGCGTAGTCCCTAGACTATGTAATGAACCACCCTAATTATTATTTGTGCTTGAATGATTAATGGTTCTTAAGTTACACCTGTTTCCCCGTATAAGTTTCTATACTTGTCTATTCTTTTCCCCCTCATCTCTAAACCGTCGAAGGAATCAGCAGATGGTGAACACTCTGCCTCCTGGGCGCGAACCACTGCCAGTGGATATGCAGAATCTAGGAGCATTTCTCGCAGCACAGACTCAATTAATGCAGACTATGATGGCAACCGTGCAACAGATCAACACCCAGGCAGTCGCCAATAATCAGGTTAACCACAATGGACCACGACCTTATTCAAGATTGTCCGAGTTTATGAGGACGCGTCCACCGACATTCTCGGGCAATGCTAGCCCACTAGAAGCAGATGATTGGTTGAGAACCATCGAAAGGAAATTGCACATAACGCAGTGTGAAGGAAACGAGAGGGTACTTTATGCCTCTCACCAGCTAGAGGGAACAGCTGCAGAATGGTGGGAAAACTACTGCGCATCGCAGGAGAAGCCTTAGGAAATTACATGGGAGGAATTCACCTTAGCTTTTCGTCAATACCATGTGCCGGAGGGTATCATGGAATTGAAAAAGGAGGAATTCAGGACGCTTAAGCAAGGAGGTCAATCTGTGGCTGACTATTTGAATAGGTTCACGCAATTAGCACGCCACGCCCGTAAGACGAAGCGATCGACAAGGCCGCATAATCCCGCTTGAAGGGACTTAACACAGATCGCAGGGGCCGATTACCCACACTTTCCCGGATTTTCAAGAATTGGTAAACAAGGCGCCATATCGAGGACAAGCGCAAGGAACCGGATGATAATCAGAACGCCGCGATGGCACAAATAGGAGGACGCCATGGCCAAAGAAGACCAAGAATGATGCCTCGCCAGTTCCACGTAGGTTCCGCAGGAAACGTTGTCGACACCACCGCCAATGCCAAGACCGGTAGCAAAACCCTCGACTCGCCGAGTTAATAATCGTAGTAGTGGAAATCGCCAGATGGCGTGAAGGCGCCGCATAACCGCAACGAAACCGGACATTTCGCCAATATGTGCCCCAAGAAAGGAGGAGTGACCCCAAAGGCGCTTCAACTTAGGGAGCACACCACCAAGACCCCGTCCAAGGAGGAAGTCGAGGACCTCGCACTACTGGGACTACGCCGCAAGCATTCTCGAGGCAGAGTCAATCACATTGCAGCAGCATTTAAGTCCGTAATGCCACTTGGACGTTGTGCTTGGTAAGTTCCTAGTCAACTCAAGTGCCGCTCACATGATATTTGATTCAGAGCTTCACATTCGCTCATTTCTCGAGATTTTGCGCGACAAATGATCTGGATATTGTTAACCTTAAAAGTACACTCCTAGTTCAATCTCGGATCGTAACTCCGCTCTAAGGTCGGATGTTCGGAGTTAAGCTACTAATAAAAGGAGTAGAGTTCCTAGCTTAACCTTATTATATTAGATACCCAAACCCCGGATGTTATCACCGAATGGATTAGTTGACCAAACATAAGGTCAGATTAGATCATGGACGAAGAGTTGTGTCTATTGAGAGCCTCAAGGTAGGAAAGTGGAATTTCAAGCAAGAGGGCCGAGAAGGGAGATGTTAGTGAACAATTTGGAAAGTCACAAGATAAGAGATGTACCAATTGGTCGATGAATACCCGTGATGTTTTTCCCAAGGAATTACCAGAATGCCACCGGACAGAGACATAGAGTTCAGTAATTGACTTAGTACCGTGGACAAGACCAATAGCAAAGAGACCATATCGGATGTCCAATCGAAGAGTTGGTAGAAATGAAAAGCAAATTGAAGAGTTATTGGAAAAAGGATTCATCGCACCAAGCTCGCCGCCTTGGGGAGCACCGGTTCTATTTGTTAAGAAGAAAGACAAGTTTTGAATGTGCATAGATTATCGCGGCACTTAACGAAGTGACGATAAAGAATAAATACCCATTACTCGGATAGATGATCTTTTCGATCAACTAAGAGGAAGCGGGAGTATTTTCCAAAATCGACCTCAGTCGATATCACCAGCTTGAAAATCAAGACAGAGGACATACCCAAGACGCGTTTTCTTCAAGATATGGGCACTACGAAGTTCACCGTTATGTCATTCGGATTGACAAATGCTACCGCTTACTTTATGAACTTAATGAACAAAGTATTTATGGAATACTTAGACAAATTTATGGTCGATTCATAGATGATATTCTCGTTTATTCAAGGATGGATGAAGAGCACGCCCAACATTTGAGATTAGTGCCGAGAAACTAATAGAGCAACAGGTTGTATGCGTAAATTCAAGAAGTGCGATTTTGAAGAGTAAGGTAGATTTTTAGGGCATGTCATGACCGCCAAGGAATCACAAAGAGACCCAAGCAAAGTTGAGACAAGATTACATTGGGAGTCGCCAAAGACAGCCATAAGTTCGAGTTTTGGAATGGTGGTTATTACCGCCGATTCATAGAAGGGTTTTCCACAATTGCTAAGCCAATTACGCAATTGTTAAAGAAGGAAAAGAAGTTTGTTTGGACACCAGACTAAGCGAGAAGAGTTTTCAAGAATTGAAGAAAAGATCGACATCAAGACGGTGTTAGTTCAAATTTGATGTGCACCGTAGTTTTGATATCTATTGGCGATGCATCACGCCAAGGACTTGGATGCGTGTTGATGCAAAATGGAAGGGTAGTAGCCTATGCATCAAGGCAATTAAGGCCACATGAAGGGAATTACCCAACGCACGATCTAGAATTAGCAGCTGTAGTGCATGCCCTGAAGATATGGCGTCACTATCTTATCGGCAATAGATGTGAGGTGTATACAGATCATAAGAGCCTTAAATACATTTTCACCCAATCTGATCTGAACATGAGACAAAGGAGATGGTTGGAACTGATCAAGGAATACAACATGGGTATCTATTATCATCCCGACAAGGCCAATGTAGTGGCTGATGCCTTGAGTCGAAAAGGTCATAGTCAGAATGCGATCGAGGAAGAAAGCCAGGAAGAATTGTGCAAGGACCTTCAGAAATTGAAATTGGAAGTTGTTCCGGAAGGATTCGTGGCCGCGTTAGAGGTAAAGCCTATCTTGGAAGACCAGATTAGAGAAGGTCAGAAGAATGATGAGAAAATCAAGCTTAATCAAAGCCAAGATGGAAGGAGGACAAACGAAAGACTTTAAGTCGATGATCAAGGCATCGCTAGGATGAAAGAGCGATTTGTGTACCTAACAAAAAGGAGCTGAAGCAGTTAATATTGGAGGAAGCTCATGACTCCAAGTATTCGATTCACCCAGGAAGTGCGAAAATGTATCAAGATTTAAAAGAGAGGTTCTGGTGGCCAAATATGAAGAGAGAGGTAGCTGAGCATGTAGCCCTATGTGATGTATGTCAGCGAGTCAAAGCTATGCATCAGAGACCAGCAGGACTGCTACAACCGTTAAAAATACCGGAGTGGAAATGGGAAGAAATCGGGATGGATTTCATTACCGGACTGCCAAGGACGCAAGGAGGTTACGACTCCATATGGGTCATCGTGGACCGATTGACAAAAGTCGCACACTTCATACCAGTAAAAACCACCTATTCAGGAGATAAGTTAGCCGAGCTATACATGGCAAGGATCGCTTGCTTGCATGGAGTGCCAAGGAAGATAGTATTGACGTGAGGTACCCAATTTACCTCAAGATTTTGGGATAAATTGCATACAAAGAATGGGTACCCGCTTGAACTTCAAGATGACTTATCACCAGAGAGCGGATGGACGACCGAAAAGAGTCAATCAAATATTAGAAGATATGTTAAGAGCATGTGCATTGGCATATACATCAACTTGGGATAAATGTTTGCCGTATGCGGAATTCAGTTACAACAATAGCTATCAGGCAAGTCTTCAGATGTCACCCTTCGAAGCATTGTATGGTCGACCTTGTAGGACGCCGTTAAATTGGAATGAGATGGGTGAGCGTCGTGTCTTCGACCGCATATACTCCAAGAAGTCAAGAGCAAATAACACTAATCAGAGAAAGGTTAAAGATCACCAATGATCGGCGTAAGAGTTATGTGGACAACCGCCGCAGAGATTTGAGCTTCGAGCCCGAAGAATATGTGTATCTCCGAGTTACGCCTCTTAAAGGAGTCCAGAGGTTTCACAAAAAGGGAAAACTTGCGCCAAGATATGTAGGGCCGTTCAAGATTGTAAGTCGTAAGGGTGAGGTTGCGTATCAACTGGAGTTACAGCAGTTATTAGCAGGAGTACACAATGTCTTTCATGTATCACAACTCAAGAAGTGTCTTCGAGTTCCTGAAGAACAAACATCACTGGAAGAAGTTGAACTACGGGAAGAGTTGACTTACAAAGAACAACCAATAAAAATTCTGGATACAGTGGATCGGAAAACAAGGAGCAAAACAACTCGTTTCTGCATAGTTCAGTGGAGCAATCACACAGAAAGTGAAGCCACCTGGGAACGAGAGGAAGATCTGAAAAAGGAATTCCCAAACCTATTCTCTAGTTAAGCTTCGAATCTCGGGGACAAGATTCTGTTAAGGGGGGTAGGTTTGTAACGTCCCGAAATTTGCCTAGATTTAATTTTTGGAGTTTTTAAAAAATTTTATGAATTAATCAACCCTTATTTGCATTTAATTTCATTTAATTGGATTTATCTGATTTTTGGGAATTTATTTGGAATTATTTGAGTTTTATTGAATTTATCTTCTCTTGAATAATTAAATATCAGAAAAAGTAATTATCAAAAATAAATTAAAATATTTTATTTAGGCTCAAAATGCTTTGAAATATTTTTCAGAATTTTTCTAGAATTTTTCAAGCATTTTTAGTGCCCTAATCATTTACTTTGAATTATCTGATTTATTTTTATTGAGAAAAGTCGAGTAATTCGTTAGTTCTGATGTCGGGCCGAGCCCAACACCTGCTCGCCGGGAAACCCTAATCGCCGCCCATTCTCCGCCGTCGGATCTCGATCGGATGGATGCGTTTAAATACCGTTTCGCCGAATTGAGGTTTAATCGTCGCCGTCGGATCGCGATCGGACGGTGGATGTGACCGATCGATCCGGAGAGGGCGACAAGATACCGCCGTCCGCGGTAGGGGGCCAAGATCTTGTCGGGGATTGTGCGATGCCTCGAGGCATGTCCGAAGCGATGAAATACACCTCCGTGCTCGGACTTCCTTCCGCCATTTTGCCTCTTCTCCCACGCCGCTCCACCGTAAGCGCGCTAGAGCTCGCCAGAAGTTGCCATTTCTTCCCTCTCGGTTCTTCGTCGCCTTCCGCCGTGTTCCGCCGCTTCCACCACACTTGAGACCGCCGCCGAAGTTCGCGTGACACGCCGCCTCGACCACCACTTACCTCTTCCGGACCGGAGACTTTAAACGCCGCCGCCACTCCATCTTCTCCAAGTCCGGTGACCAGCCGCTTATTTTCCTCGACGTCATGAAGCTTCAGCCGCCGATCTTCATCGGACGCCAAGGTGAAGCCACGTTGCCTCTTCCGAATTCAAAGCGAAGCGATACTAGTGAATCTTGGCCGAGATCTTAATCGTCCGGCCGGATTAAGCCGCAGAGGCTTAGGAATAGTAAACCGCCAGATAGCGTAGCCGTCAGATCTCATCCAACGGCGACGTTGCGCCACGCCTTCTCCGTGAGAAGTTAAGTCGATTATGCACGGTAGATCTCGGCCGTTGGTTGGTAATCGCTGCTCGGTGTGTCCACGATGTGCGATGAGCAATAAACTCTTGCAATCAGAGTCGCGTAGATTCGATCCCATCGCCCAAAGGCATCCACGAGGTGCGGTGAATAGTGATCCATGTAGGTGACCGCAGCTGTTGGATTTCAATCCAACCGTCTCGGTCGCGCCGCGTGTCAGCTTTTGGGTGGTCCAGGCACTGTTCCCGTGGGGCCCACATGTCATCTGTAATGACCGGAGTGCTTGGACGTTAGCATGACGTCATCCGCCCACTTGTTAGTGACCGTGGGCGCGTGGAGGCCTGGTGCCGACACGTGTCAATGAAAGGGGATTTATCCGGATTTTCAGTAGAAAAATAAATCATTTAATTCGGTTATTCTTTATTTGAATTTCAAAGAAATTTGAAAATGCCATAACTTTTGCATTTTAACTCGAATTGAGTGATTCCAAGTGCCCAAAAATTTGTAAAATGTAAACTATTTAATGGTGATTTTTATTTTATTTTTGGTGTTAATATTGCTATCTATATTGCATATTTATTATGTGCTTGCTTGTACCGATTAGACTCCGAGTTGCCGGAATTCGCCGAGGGAGAATTCGAAGACCCATCGCAGACCTCGGACCAAAACCAACAGCTTTTTGAAGGCAAGTCATGCTTTGACCATTTTGCGCCTAGTTTTCAAAGTATATTTTGATTTTCATATAGCATGATATATTAAATACAAATGCTATTGATTAAATTGGGAAAAGGTAGTTAAAAGCCAAACTTGTTTATGCCACCTTGATTATAATGTATATATGCCCTGAAAACCTTGTCACCTTAAGATGATCATTTATGTTGGTTGCTATATAAATGCCAACACGGGACGCTAGACCGTGATTAGTCGCTTAGCCCGCTTATATGCGTTGAATGTCTTTCAAATTGCAAACAAATGTTGACTAAACAATTATGGAACGCATTTTGAAGTAATGCGATGATGTCATGAAATGAAATTGAGGGTAGCGACCTGTGTGGTTCTACTCGTACAATGAAGTGGGCAATGGCATGTGTTGCAATAATGCAAAACTGGGTGGGAAATGATTTGGACCGGGGCAAGTGGCAAGAAGGCTTCGTGCCAGGTGGGCCTGTGTGGCAACGGGTTGTATGAAAGATTGTGAAGGCTATGTGCCGAGAAGTATAAAATGGATGTCTTGCAGGGACAATTAAGGACTTAACCTTGCGAGCCTTTTGAACTGAAGTTCCGTGTACAACCACTTGTCCGGTATGGGACGGACCTAGTTAAGTAGGTTTCTAACCTCTTTCCTTTGAAACCTCGGGGTGACGGTGCACACCAAGGTAATCAGAGGGAAGCGACTGCATATACGGCTTGGTACCCATTCAACTAAGTATTTGCTCTGCTCTAAACTTCGCTCCGAGTGAGGGAAGTGTTAGAAGGAAGCATCGGAGGGGTTCATCGGTTAAATGTTAGTCTCGAAAGACTTTGTTGCAATCAATCGCTCAGGTGGTGAGCGATCAGATCCGTGGGTAAAGTGTACAGCCTCAGCAGTGTGTGTGTGTGAATCTATTCAATAGCCGTGTCCGCATGATCGTACATTGCTCGGTGATTACAAATAAGGGTTAGATTTTCAAAATAAAATGTGGAATGGGTGGTGTGTGCCAAAAGAATCAAATTAGGGCTGTGTGCCAAACCCTTGGAAAAGAATTGAGAAATTAATTATTATTAATATTGGATTTACTACTTTTAATCTAATAGGATTATCTGTTTAAAGAAATGCTGCTTTGAGCAAAATAACCGATTAAGCCTTTCCCTTGGAATAAGCCATGCATGTAGTAATAGAACTGCATTGTACATGACTTGTTGAGTATGTTGTATACTCACCCTTGCATCGACAAAAACCTCAGAAGAAGAAGCTGTGCTAGCTTGGGAGGAGGAGTTCATCGAAGGCCAAGAGGACTATGGGGTTGAGCCGCACTCAGTTTCCTGTGGCTATGAAGGGTTCATCGTTTTACTTTTGCTTCCGCTGATAAACTTGTGCTACTCTATTATTTATCGCCTCACTGCTGTGAATTGATGGGCGACCATAAGGTCACTAAACTCAAGTATTATTTATGCTTGAAGTACTTTATTATTAATTCCATGTGTATGATTGTGGTACTTCAACTGCTTCGTCCCTGTGTACTAGTGTGATCTCGACTAGTACAGAATACACAGAGTGTCCGAATCCGTAAAATTCGGGGCACGACACGACCCCACTCTCTTTACTAAGCATATTGATGATGATTTATTTGTGTGTCAAATCTATGTTGATGACATTATCTTCGGATCTACTAATGAATATTTGTGCAAGGAATTTAGCAGGATTATGACTAAGAGATTTGAGATGTCCATGATGGGCGAGTTGAAGTTCTTCCTCGGATTTCAAGTCAAACAACTCAAGGAAGGAACTTTTATATGCCAAACTAAGTACATCAAGGACATGCTCAAGAAGTTCGGTATGGAGAACGCCAAGCCAATCAAGACGCCGATGCAAGCCAGCGGGCATCTAGACCTCGACAAAGAAGGTAAACCTGTCAGTCAAAAGGTATATCGCCGATGATCGGTTCTCTACTTTATCTTTGTGCATCTAGGCCCGATATTATGCTTAGTGTGTGCATGTGTGCAAGATTTCAAGCCGCTCCTAAAGAGTGCCACATGGTGGCCGTAAAAAGAATCTTGAGATATTTAGTGCACACTCCTCATTTTGGGTTTTGGTATCCAAAAGGTTCATCATTTGAGTTAGTTGTCTACTCCGATGCGGATTATGCCGGATGTAAAGTGGATAGGAAAAGTACTTCGGGGACATGTCAGTTCTTAGGTAGATCCCTTGTCTCTTGGTCCTCTAAGAAATAAAATTTCGTAGCTCTATCCACAGCCGAAGCCGAATATATAGCGGCCGGGAGTTGTTGTGCCCAATTGCTTTGGATGAGACAAACTCTAAATGATTATGGCCTAACCTATAACCATGTGCCACTTTTGTGTGACAATGAGAGTGCTATAAAAATTGCCAACAACCCCGTCCAACATTCCCGTACAAAGCATATCGATATCCGCCATCATTTCCTAAGAGACCATTCTACCAAAGGCGATATTGAAATTCAACATGTGAGCACAAATGATCAGTTAGCCGATATTTTCACCAAGCCTCTTGATGAAAAGAGATTTTGCGAGTTGAGGAGTGGGCTAAATATTCTAGATTCCCGCAATTTGGCTTGAAACATGCTCACTTTGATTGGTGATTGAAAAATGCCTTAGAAAACCTTATTCACTTTATTTCTCTTATCTTATTGTGTTTATTGGTTTTTGATCTTCGGATCTTGTCAATCATCTTGTGATCATGGTTTGGATTGTTGTATGGCTTGCTGATCACTTCATGACTTGACTCATTAGGTCCTCTCATCTATTTCTCGCTCCGGAGTCATTTCTGTCCTTATTTCAATGCCATCCTGAGAAAACAGTTCGGACTGTCCGAAATTCCATTCGGACTATCCGAACGTAAGTTCGGACTGTCCGAAGTGGGGTCTCGGGTTTTTTAAGCTCGCCCGAGTCCCTTCTTCCTCTTTTCCTTCTTTTCATTTCCCATCTCAGTTTCTCTCTCCTCAAAACCGCCCCTCCTCTCGGATCTCGATTTTTGGCCGAAGATTTTGCGGTTTGGGGGCCCCAAGATCTTCCTCAAGGTCAAGGGCTTCATCTCCATCTGTTGGTTGCCCTAAATCCGTCTTGGATTCACCGTTTTTCAATCTCCAAAGGTTGGTTCAATCCTCTCCAAATACCGGTTATTTTCGTGTTTCGTCTTGTGAATCCTTGGACTCTAGACCATTCTAGACCTTGCTAGGATAGTCTCCCTATGATTAGATCTTAGCATTGTTGAATTATTATCTAGATTGAAATTTTAGGGTTTGTGATCTGTCACCTCGGAATGTCCAAAGAGGTTCAGACTATCCGAATGAAAACTTCGGACTATCCGAAGAAACCTTCGGACTATCCGAAGGATGTGACTTCATTTTAACTCTTTATTGTTCATCTAGGTCATAATTAGAGTATAATCTTGTTTCAACCCTTGTATACCTTTAGGATGGATCCCTCTCAAGGTGGCAATCCTCGCTCTAGCCAGTCGAACATCGATGCGGCTCGCTCGAAGAAGGCTAGGCATGATATTCCCGACGGTGGCTCCTCGGCGGCCTCCGCTGATCCCTCAAGACTCCTCCTCCGAGTCTCCTCTCACTCGACCGGTAGGAAGGCGGCTGCATGTGATTCGCAAGAGGAAGAAGACTACTCATAAGGGTGCTCCAAGTCAGGGTGGCGGTGATCAAGGAGATGAGGGTTAGGGAGGCAGTGGTGCTGAGGACCCTAGGGCTGCCATGCCTAGGTTGAGGGCAGCTAAGTGTGCAGCTCAGCGCAGGGAAGGAGCGCTGATCGGTCCGTTGGAGATTCACTCTGCTGTTCGTGCTACTCCAATGGGTGTCACTCCAAAGAAGAAAGTGGATTATTGTATTGGGCAAGGGAGAGGCAAAGAAGTCCGCCAGCACAGAAGTCAGGACCCACTGTTGTATTTGCAAGAGGACTATGTGGACAAGCGGTTCTGGAATCACTTCTAACAGGATTTCTATGATTCTGTGATTGCTGAGAAGAAGAACCCAGTGGCTTTGATGCAGTACATTGACTGGGACTACATGGCACAAAGAGAGGACTCAGATTCAATGAGGTGATTGTTGCCAGAGCGCCACAACTGAGAGAGATTATGTCCTTGGTGCAAATGGAATAATGAAGTTGTGGCGCAGTTTTATGCAACCTTGTATGTTGACACAGATGCTGAGAGCACCATGTGGTTTATGGTTGATGGGCTATACTATGCGGTGACCAAGGCTCAGTTTGCTGACTGCATTGGATTCAACACTGAAGGATGGAAAAACCTGGACAAGCTGCATGTTTTTGACTCCGCCAGCATCAATGATTTGACTCCTCTGTATGACGACTCTCAGAACTTCAAGCTGGGCACCACAAAAGGTTTGAAGCCATTTTATGCTATTCTTTATAAGTTGCTAAGGAAGACCTTGTGGCCCAAGGAGGGAGATGCCACCAACATCAGTTCCTACTCTAGGAACTTGCTTTTGAGGATTGGCGAGGGTTCTAGGCCATTCGATGTGTTTGATTTTATATGACAAGAGATCCGCCTCAACTCCCTCAGCCCGCGTAGCAGTTGCGGATTCGCTCCATATGTGATGTGTATGGTGGAGAGCATCTCGGGGTTGTGGTTTGCTAAGGATGTGGAGCATGTGCCGTACCGAGTTCGTCTGATCAAGGCTCCACCTCCTCCAGTTCAGCCAGTGCCTGCTCCTTCAGCTCCCAGCACCAGGTCAGGTGTTCCTTCAGCGAGGCCCTCTACAGGTGCTCCTTCCTCCCCAAGCGGCTCCATAAAGAACATGCTTCGTGCTATTTTCTGTCTTGGGATCAAGAACAACAAGAAAATCAAGAAGATGAATGAGAAGATCACTGACACTCACGGACAGCTCAATGTTATCAAAGGAAAGCTCAACCTGTCGTGTTCTTCTGAGGAGTCCGAGTCGAGTCCGATTCTCATGATCGTTGATTCGGCGGCGCTTCTTCGACCTTCCCGCCACTTGGCGCCTCATCGTGACGATGAGGGCGACTCTCAATATGTGCTACCAGACAATGACAAAGAGCATGACGGCGATGATGGCAGCGAGGAGTGACCTCTTTGGTGTCTTTATTTCTCGCTTTGATTGTGGTTGCTTGCTTGTTGCTTGATAGGTGAACTATTGTTGCTATTGTTGCTTATACGTGTGTTGCTTGTTGGATGCATGTTGGGTGTTGAATTTTGTCTAGCTATTTGCTTAATTCCATTTCCCTTTAGCAATGCATTTGTGTGATACCATGTCATATTTGATTATGCAATATTATCTGCTATATATCTTGTTATACTCTCTCGAAAGCAGAAATTTAGGGGGAGCTCTCGCAAAATTTTCCCGTAAATATGTGCATTTGACATTCCACTCAAATTATTTCAATGCACACATTTAGGGGAGTCCTGTATTTGGTTTTCCAAATACTCTCTCATTTCAATTTTATCTAAATCTAATCGTGTTGTCATCAATTCACCAAAAGGGGAGATTGAAAGTGCATCTAGGCCCTTAATGATTTTGGTGATTAATGACAATAAGATTAAGTGACTAATGAGCCTTATGAGTATTGTGAAGCAGATGAATACGCCATGGGAAAGTCGCAATGAAAGAGGTCCCTCAAATTCGAGAAGAAAAGGCGCGGTTAAACTCAATCTGTCGTATATGCTTTTTAAATTTTATTTGAGTTTAAGGATTGCCGCACTATTAAGAGGATTTGGCAAGAAATAGTTTTAGAATGATCCAATGTGCTCAAGGATGAATCCTAGTCTAAATATGGGTCAATGTGTAAAGTCATGGGGGCCAAATGTTCAAATTGGTTCGGAGTATCCGAACAAATCTTCGGAATGTCCGAATCGCCCCCGGTTGTTCGCAAAAAAGCGGTTGAAATGTCCGAACATAGGTTCGGAGTATCCGAGCTAGCCCTCTCTGTTGGTCGAGCTCATTTTGGTTCGGAATGTCCGAACATAGGTTCGGAGTATCCGAGTGGACCCCCTCGGTTAGGGCTAAGTCATTTTGGTTCGGACTATCCGAAGTGTCGTTCGGACTGTCCGAACGATGTGTTCTGTTGCCCTAATCTCAATTGGTTCGGACTATCCGAAGGGTCGTTCGGACTGTCCGAACTGAGTGTTCCATTGCCTCAGTTTCAAATGGTTCGGACTATCCGAACAAGGGTTCGGACTGTCCGAACAATCTCGGGCTGAAGTGAAAAACGGCTAGTTTTGGGAGGCTTTAAATACCTCCCCAACTCCCACCTACCCATTGAGAAGTGCATTCAATTCATTCCAACAGCTCTTTTCACTCTCTCTCAAAGCTTTAGGGCCTGTTTGGCAACAAGGTTTTTTCATAGTTTCTAGACAAAACCATGGTTTTAGAGAAAAACTCTGTTTTAGAAACCATGAGGTGTTTGGTAGCCCTTCAAAAAACTCTGTTTTAAAAACTATGGTTTTCACAAAACCATGGTTTTTTCTCTGTTTTGGAAACTTTGGTCTTGGGCAAATTTTTCTGAGCTTTGGCACCAAAACAACTCTCAAAACTTTGTAGCCAAACAGTTGAGAGTTCCAAGAAAAACCATGGTTTTAATGGGGTTTGGTAAAACCATGGTTTTTATGCCAAAACAATTCCTAAGCCATGGTTTTGCAAAACCATGGTTTTACAAAATCTTATTGCCAAACAGGGCCCTAGTGTTCTTCTCCCTCAAATCTTGTGATTCTTGAATCTTGGGAGGGAGATTAAGTTGAGATATTGAAAGATCTAGTGTTTGTGATTCATCTTGAGCACGTGGTTCATCCTCAAGCGGATTTCTTGTAGATTCTTTACTCTTGAGGTTGACGACTCCTAGGCGGCTAGAAGTCACCGGTGAGCCCCCAATCTTCGTGTGGGGACTTGCCGGAAGTTTGTAAAGGTTGAATCCACCTCCGCAAGGAAGGATTCAAAGAGTAACGGGTGAGTGCTTGGTGCAACACCAAGAGGACAAGGGTTGAAAGAGACCCCGGCTTAGTGCCGCCTCAACGGAGACGTAGGATCCCCTCAAGGATCCGAACTTCGGGAAAAATCGGTGTGTTTTCTTGGTTCTTGAATTTCTCACTTACTCACATTGTGCTTAGTTAAATCTTTTAGGATTCAAGGGTTTAATAGGTTCTTGCAGAGATATTGGTGGATTTCACTCTCTGCAAGTACTCTTAGCCAAGATACATCAATTGATACTAGAATCATACTCTAGATTTGCTAGATCTACTTTCTAGGTTCTTGTGTTCGAACAGCTCGAATATCCGAATTTGGTTCGACTATCCGAATCACTTGACAAGATCTGAAGTAAATTTTGAGTATCCAGTTTAAATTTCATTGCGATTTAAAATTTGTAAACGCCTATTCACACCCCCTTTAGGCTACATCTCGGTCCTTTCACTTCCCCAAAATACCCTTGCTACAAGAATTAGTTTTAGTTTAAAGGTTGTTGATTTTATATTTTAGAAAGTTCTACTAACATTATATATGAGGCAGCCAAAACTTTCCACAGTCTCCAATACAAAATACTGGCTTGAATTCAAGATTTACTCTGCGCAGTTTTATAACACTTTACCCAGTGACACTCACTAGAGATGCCCATAATGTTTATCGCTACTCTATTATTAGTTCTCCACCCTACACTTCGAGCTTGTGACACCTTTAATTCCCAGGCTGCCACACAACTCCAAGATATAGTTGTACTCTCTCTCAACCAGAGGTACACTTTTGGGCTTCAAATATACCATCCCTAATGGCATCCCTTCTGGGCCTACCGGCCTTACCCAGAAGCACCAGGTTATCCTTACCCATTGTAGAGAGCTCTAATATCTTGCCAATTTCACACACTATGGTTGATACTGGTTTTATAGTTCATTGTCCAAGTGTTAGTTGGTTGAAACTTATATTATAGCCTATGTAGAGAACCCCGCCGGTCTACATCCATCTCATCGGCGTCCTCTACCAACCATATTAACACACGTCAATCCACCCATTAGCTAGACATATTATTCCAACACCAGCTCCAATTATCCAATACATCAACCAATTTCAACACAAATACCCATCTTTCCAACCCATTCTCCCAGAACACATCTGATTTAGCATTTCATTGAAAATTAAGCTTTCCAATGCAGTGAGGATAATGATAATTAGATAAAAGCAATTAAAACATTTTTAATAAAGCATGATCAACGGTTTTGCTTGCCTGGAGTACACTCTGAAGGTATGACCTTGCTCGAAAACTGGTTCTGACTGCTGGCAGGTTCTGGTTTTATCCTAAAAACTATAAACTATTAATCTACAGTAACTTATTAAGTATGAGTTAAGTGTCCAACCCATCCGCATTGTATTTTTATTATATGTAGATGCTACTTTCTATTTTAAATGTCATGCATGATTAATTTTTATACTTTACTAATTATTCTCTACATGCAACTAATGCTGCTCTTTTCTATTTTATATGCAGGTAATCCATTTATCATTTTATTCACTTAATGCAATTTCTAATGCCACGAGGTAATGTATGTATGGATATGATCCATTCTTCATTTCTTCCATTTCCTTACTTCTTTCTCTCATTTTCCATTTTATGCTCACTGCCATTCACTTATCCCTCTGACTTTTACTCAGTTTTGGCCGTGGCCTTCTTGCTCTTGGTTTTTATTGGCCGAGCCTTCTTGGCTTCAGCCACTCAGCTGGTTGTTTGCTACTTGATCGAAGCCTTCTGATGGCTTCTTGTTGTTTGGCCGAAACCTTGGCTTTAAGCCACTAGCGTCGACGAAAAAATTGATAAAATGCCACCGTACCCCTGATATTGCCGCTTGGTAAAATGCCACTCTTCTCTCAATGACATGTGGGACCTTTTGTGTCTATGGCAGTGGACCCGAGTGGCATTTTAACGAGGACCAATGTTAGGAGTGGCAAATTTTCAAATCCCGGTCGACCGATTCTACTTCTTCCTCTCGGTTGCATCACTGGCTATTCTACTCGGCTGCTCTCTCTTCCTGCCAATCCACTCACTGGCCGACCCCATCTACTCCTCCCTTTCTCTCTATCTGTTCCTCTCATTTGATAGCCCCCTGGACAAACCCTAGCTAGGGGTTCTTGAGCTAGCCTTAGCTCAAGAAGAACAGGAGGGTTTTGATGCTTCTTTTGCTTTGAGTTGGTGCTTCCTTGGTTTGATCTACGGCTACTGATTTCTTGAGGTAAGACTACATGTAAGGGTCTATGATGAAAATGGGACTGAACCTTAGGTTGGGTGGCGAGGATGTCGTTACTAGCTAGCTAGGATGCTCCTCGTGAGCTACCAGGGTTCAGTCTCTTTGAGACCAACTAGATCGACTAGGATCTAGTGATTTTGCTACTTTCTTTACTCTATTGGCAGAATGTGGCTTACTTGATGCTCTTGCTAAATGGAACTTGGTGTTGTACTGAGGTTGGAGTTGATGGTGGCAGTGAAGAGGTAGCCGAGCTCTTCCTTCCTCCTCCTGGCTCGCGCGGTAGCTTCTCCTCCCCTTCTTGCTCCCTGGCCGGCCTAGCTCCTAGTTCTTGATCTTGTTGCTTCGGTCTTGTTGCTCTTGTGTTTGGGAGACGAAGAAGAAATGGCTGCTGCTACCGATTCCTTGGTTACAGCTGAGAAAGTGTTGGCTGCTCTCTTTCTTTTGCTTGGTTGGGTTGTAGAATCGAGGCACAGCAAGAGGAGAGGTGAATTGGTGCAAGTCCACCTGAATTTTTTTTTTTTGTGTTTTTATTAATTCTGGAAATTATCAAAATAATGACTAAACTACACAAATCAATCTAGGATAAACAATCTAATACTATGAGAGAAAACTAGACTAAACATGCATGCTAAAAAGTCATTGTATGCATAAATAGTAATTAGTAGATTGGAATATATACTCACTGATTTTTCTCAAAGAATATATATACAAATCCCTTTATATGAAAGCACAAATCTTAAATAATCTCTGAAATTTTTCTCAAATTTTCTTCTCCTTTTCTAATTTCTTCTCAATCTTCTACCTTCTCTCTGTCTTGCGTTGCGCAGTGGCGTTGAACCTTCTGGCTGCTTCTCTTGCGCCTTACAACCTCGAAACTAATCTGCAACTACTGCCCTTTGCTTAGCACAGCCACCGAGATCTTCCTTGCATGCGCACTGTAGCGATCCTGTACGCGTAGCACTGTAGCACCGAACTCGCTTTTCGCTCCTGTCGCAAGGGTGCAATCGGATCAGATTCGGTCGGATATCACTTTTTTCATATTCTAAACCATATTTTTTGTCGGATTCGAAATTGGATTCGGACAGTACCGGATACGAATACGGCTCGGATAATATCGGTCACGGATTCGAATCGAATACGGAGCAAAATCGATACGGTATCGAATAATTTTTTGTCGGATATCCCGCGAGAATACTTACCGCAAGAGACATATGAACTACTATCACTACTTCTTTTTAAGTAGTAGTAAAGATACACAGCCCTCCTCTCTCCTAGTTGACATGTTTTACTAGGCCTTGTAGTGGCGCTTTCTAGACCTGACATACTCACAGAATGGGAACAACACACTCGAGAAAAACGTTAGGACTTAGGAATGGTAGATGCTAAGCAACGATGCAATTAGGAAAATAAAGGCAAAGCCAGCATCTATGTGAAAAATACATGTCCCACTCGTTGGGTCATTACCACTCCATAGTCTAAAATACCCCTTCTCTTTCCTTTGCTAAGTCAACAGACAAACACATCGTTGCTATGCTTCTACTCCCCTTCTCACTGTTGAAAATCTAGGTATTATTATTGTTTCAGATTTGAATATTAAACTAATTTCCAAAATGATTAAAGACAATAGGCACCACATGCTCTTGAAAAATAGATCCGAAATTTCATGTATGAGACTTAAGCGAGAGAATTCTTACGATGGGATTGATGACGAAAAGGAAGCAGCAGATAGCGGCGAATCGTCAGAGAGGAAGAAGTCGACGTCGTGGATCGCGTCCAACATCCAGAAGCAGGAAGAAGAGCTCGAGCGGTCGCGCGATTCTTGCGCTGCCGAGAACCTTATTGCCGCCCGTGCAGGTTCTCGCAGCGGCAACGGTTCGGAGATCCCGCCACCTTGCCTCGCGGCACGCCAAAGGAAGGTCGGTGAAGAACAAACAAAGACGAAGACGCAACACGGTGGATGAACGCGAGCGCAAGAGACAAAAAGTCACATCTGCTCGACGTCTCCAGATTTTATAGCCTCAAGACCAAGAATCGTCAATAAATTGACCGCTATAAAGACCATTATATGCTAGTAATCGCAGCTATTCAAACGGTCTCGTTTAATTGAAATCGACGCCATCATGGAGCGCTAGTAATCGCTGTCATCAAACAGATCGTTTCAATTGAAATTGACGCCATAATGGAGAGAAACCGAAAATTAAAGGGTTTAAACGTGCTGTGAATTTAATCCACAAAGACGGCGATCATGACGTCAGCAAGTCACAAGTCACGCTGAAAAACACGCGAAATATGCGGACAATTCATGAAATACACGATACATGAAGGCAGGACTTTAGTCGTGTCCTCACCCTCCATATGCCTCATTACAAGGCATGGTGGGAGCTCTCCTTTTAAATTGGCTTTCCTCTCTTAACTAGCAATATGGTATTAATTTTTGTAGCTTTGGCATTAGAGATAAATGGGCCACATGGGCCTCATTTCTAACAATCCCCACCAATGCCGGGCGCATAAAGACTCAAAAGTTTGATCAACATGATGAATCTTTGTTTAATATATCGGTGTTTGATGTAAGTCCCATACGGGTTGAACTTTCACCTAGAATTACGAGATCCATCCTCCACGACTAATGAATGGACTAAGCCTTGAATTCACAACTTTGTGTGGTTAGATTTAACCCAAAATCTTAAGCGATACTAGGCCGCCAAAGAACCTCACCTCAACGGAGCGTTAAATGGTCATGCTCCCTAATCTTCTCATGAGCTTTCTAGAGAATGCCCTTTCTCGTGAACTGCGACCTCACAGATTAGGCTCAAGTAGGTGTATTCATTTTAGGTATCCTCAGAGGTCGATACCTTTTCCTCTCATTAGGACACTAGAATACATTAAGGTTTTTACTTGACCTTCCATACAGCTTGAGAGTACTTAGAACATGGGTAGATTTAGTGTACTCTCTTGTTACAACCACAACTTGTTTTTTCCATTACCTAATTCACGGGATCTCCGATCAAAAGGATGGGTTACAATTGTGAAGTAACTCAAATGGGCCTCATTCCCATGTCCTTCGATTTAATAGAAATAGCATTTCTTGTTAGCCCTTTGTAAAAGGGTGCGCCAGATTTTTCTCGGCGTATATAATTGATACTATCACTCCGAGCATCTCAATTTTCGACAGATTTAAGCCTCACGCTTCACATGTCCGAGGACTTCATATTATCCTTAGTACTCATAACCTTGATCAACACTGCTTGGTTATCGCAGACATTAGGATCGCCAGATTGGTTTCTCAACCAATGGCAAGTCCACGAAGCTCTCTTAGCCATTCAAATTTCAACGAAGGGTCGTGTCTAGTGCTACAAGCTCGGCTTCCATGGTTGACCGTCAATATAGTCTGCTTACATGACCTCCATGAAAGCTATGACACCCGCTAATGTAAACACATAGCCACTAGTAGCTTTGATCTCATCTCGCATCGAGATCCAATTTGAATCACTATACCCTTCTAATAACGGAGGGTATCCAAGATAGTGAATTCCATAAGAGGTGGTACCTCTTAGATAGCGCAACACTCTCTCAAGAGCCTCCCAATGATCATCTCCGGATTCGATAAACGGCTTAATTTGCTCACAAAGAAATGAGATGTCGAGTCTCGTTACACCAACTAAATACATAAGGGACCCAACTATTTGTGAATATCTTAATTGATCTTTCCTAATTCATTATTTTTGCGTAAGTTTACACTTGCATCATAGGGAGTTGGGGCTATTTTGTAGCTTCTCAAAGTCAAGCGGCTCAATAATTTTTCGCATAATGGGGTGACTCAAAGTAATCCCATTCTCGCCTGATCAATTTAATATTTAGAATTACATCGCTTCACCCATGTCTTTCATATCAAAACAACTAGATAAGAAAGACTTGACCTCGTCAATGATAGCGTTGTTGGTCCCAAATATAAGTATGTCATCAACATACAAACACAAGATTACTCCTTGACCCCCACCATAGCGATAATAAACACATTTATCCGCCTCATTCACAGCAAAACCAGAGATGTCAAAGTTTTATCAAACTTTTCGTGCCATTGTTTAGGTGCTTGCTTTAAGCCATACAAGGATTTTAATAATTTGCACACTTTATTTTCTGTCCAAGAATCGCATAACCATCTGGTTGCTCCATATAGATTTCTTCCTCCAACTCTCCATTATGAAAGCTGTCTTTACATCCATTTGATGGATGTATAGACCATAGGAAGTCGCTAATGCAATGAGCACTCTAATGGTGGTTAATCCGCAACAGGAGAATAAGTATCAAAATAATCCTCTCCTTCTTCTCGGGTATAACCCTTGGCTACAAGTCTTGCCTTATACTTATCAACAGTACCATCAGCCTCATTTTCTTTTTAAAGATCCACTTACATCCAACCGGGTTTGCACCCAAGAGGAAGTTCATGATCTCCCATGTTCCATTAGCCATGATGGAATCCATCTCGCTACTGGACAAACCTCTTTCCAATACTGCATCGGGTGATGCATAAGCCTCTGAAAGAGTTTTTGGCACATCATCCACAAGGTATACAATAAAGTCATCACCAAAGGTTTTTCAACCCTTTGTCTTTTGCTCCGCGAGGAGCCTCATTTGTGACAATATTGTTATCCTCCTCGAGGGATATCACAAGTCGGTTCAACAATATTTGGTAATTCAGAGGAAGATGGAGGATCGTAAGAAGTTTTAGAATTTTCATTAAATCCTTCGCTCTCATAGGATAAATATTCTCAAAGAAAGAAGCATCTCTAGATTCCATTATTGTGTTAGCAATAATCTCGGGAATCTGATTTACTTCTAAAATCTATAGGCCGATCTTGTTATGTGCATAACCCGTAAAAATGCAATCAACTGCATTTTGGTCCAAGCTTTCTTTTTTCGCAATGGTATATTGACTTTGCCAAACACCCCTATGTACGCAGTAAAATTGACATTTGGTTTTCTCCTTCCATCCCTCATACGGAGTAATCTCACTTCTTTAGTAATTACTCTGTTGAGGACAAAGTTTGTCGTTAAGATAGCTTCCCCTACCATAACTTAGGCATACCCCAAGACTCTCCAACATGGCATTCACCAAGTCTGTTAGTGTTCGGTTTTTCCTCTCAGCCACCCCATTAGATTGAGGTGAGTATGGTGGTGTCACTTCATGGATTATACCATGCTCAGCACAATATTGGGAGAATTCCTGAGAGATATACTCTCCTCCACGGTCAGACCTTAGCCTTTTAATTTTCTTTTCTAGTTGGTTCTCAACCTTGACCTTATAAATTATGAAGTAGTTTAAAGCTTCATCCTTTGTTTTCAGAAATACACATAACAATAACGTGTTGCATCGCCTATGAAAGTTAGAAAATATCTTTTGCCTCCTTTTGTCAACAATCCATTCATCTCACATAGGTCGTAATGGATGAGATCTAATGGTGCCAAATTTCTTTCTTCCTCTAACCCCTTAAAGGGTTTCCGAGGTTGTTTTGCTTGCACACAAGATTGGCACTTTGATCCTTTGACAATATCACATTTTGGAATTATTTCAAACTGACATTCGAGCAATGGTATCATAACCAATATGACATAAACGAGAATGCCAAACATTGGATTCACAATTATTAATTTGAGTAGCAACATATAAATTTAAACAAGACTCTAGTACACTTAAGCGGAACAGACCTCCGCCTCATAACCTTTTCCAACAAAGTTTCCAAACTTGGACATTACAACTTTATTAGACTCAAATACTAGCTTATAACCATCTCGACATAATAGGAACCATCGACAAGGTTCTTATTTATTGTTGGCACATCTTTGCACGTTTCTCAAGCTTTATCTTTCTCAAGTGAGCTTCAGTTCTACCGTACTAACACCACGCACAAAAGCATGCGACCCGCTCCCCATTAGGACGGAGGAAGCCCTGCTGCTGGTAAGAAGAAAATAAAGATATGTCGGAACATACGTGAACATTTGCACCAGATCAACCCACCAATCGGTGGATTGACATGCTAAAAAACAATAGGAGAATTACCATACCCTCCTCAAGTAGTTCCTCACTTATGGTCACGTTGGCAATTTTCTTGCCTTGCTCATTTGGTTCGTTCTTGCGAAACGACGGTCTTTAGCCATGTGACCATCTTTTCCGCACACAAAACAGTAATGTTCTTCATATCTTTCTTCTCAAATTTCTTCTTCTTGAAGCTAGTATTTTTATTTGGTTTCAAGCCTTTGTTGTTGTTGCCACTCTTCTTCTCAATCACATTTCGTTGTTTGGTTCCCGAGAAGAAGTTTTGGTGCATCTTTGGCTCGGCTTTTTCTTCCACATCGAGGCAAGAATGAGATCTTCAATAGAAATCTCTTCCTCTTGTGTTTGCATCAATGGCAAAATTCCTCCAAGATGGGGGAAGTTTAGCCACAATGCCCGCAGCCACAAATTTTGCAGGTAAAGCACATCCCAAATGTGCAATCTCGCCCACTAGTAGCTGAAAGTCATGCGCTTGAGCAACAATCGATTTAGACTCATCCATAGTAAAATCGAATAGTTGCTCGCATGAATACAACCAGCGACCAGCCTCAGCTTCTGCATATTTTTGTTCAAGAGCCAACCACAACTCAGTGGTAGATGTGTAACTCATATACACATCATATAACTGATCTGCCAAGATGGTCAGAATGCAGCCCAATGCGGTGTTATTCGCATTCTCCTCATCCGTAAGCGGGTATTGAGGGAAAATCACCCACCACATACCCAGAGACATGAGCCAAAACATGGCTCTAGTCTGCCACCTACGGAAGTTCTGACCATTGAACCTCTCAGGTTTCATGGCATCACTTGCACCACATTGCTGAATCACAATCACAAAAATAATACCAATAAGGTTTCTGGATTGTTGAAAATCTAGGTATTATTATTGTTTCAGATTTGAATATTAAACTAATTTCCAAAATGATTAAAAACAATAGGCACCACATGCTCTTCAAAAATAGATCCGAAATTTCATGTATGAGACTTAACAGAGAATTCTTACGATGGGATTGATGACGAAAAGTAAGCAAAGGTGAGAGCGACCGTCAGAGGAAGTAGTCGACGCCGTGGATCGCGGCCCAACGCCCGAAGCAGGAAGAAGAGCTCGAGCGGTCGCGTAGATTGCGCTGCCAGAAACCTTATTGCCGCCCGCGCGTGTTCTCGCAATGCAACGATTCGGAGATCCCGCCACCTTGCCTCGCGGTGCACGCCGAAAGGAAGGTCGGTGAAGGACAAGCAAAGACGAAGACGCAACCACAAATGGATGAACGCGAGCGCAAGAGACAAAAAGTCACATCTGCTCCAGACGTCTCTGCATTTTATAGCCTCGCACAAGAATCGCCAATAAATTGACCGTTAAAGACCATTATATGCTAGTAATCGCAGTTATTCAAACGGTCTGTTTAATTGAAATCGACGCCATCATGGAGCGCTAGTAATCTTGCCATCAAATGCAATCGTTTCAATTGAAATTGACGCCATAATGGAGAGAAACCAAAATTAAAAGGGTTTAAAGCGTGCAGGGAAAACACGCGAAATACGCGGTAATTCATTAAAATGCTTGGCATGAAGCATGTGACTTTAGCCGTGCTCCTCACCCTCCATATGCCTCATTACAAGGCATGGTGGGAGCTCTCCCTTTTAAATTGGCTTTCTCCTCTCTTAACTAGCAATATGGTATTAATTTTTGTAGCTTTGGCATTAGAGATAAATGGGCCACATGGGCCTCATTTCTAACACTCACTACTCGCTAGCTTGCAAAGTCGCCACCGTCCAATACGCCGGCGGCGATGGTGGATCTGGAAGCTGGCCACCAGGATCCGAATACCCATGCCACTCTGGTACTATCTATCCTATTTTCCTCTTCGATTTGGCTCCTTAGTGGTTTCAATTTTTGAGCTTTAGTTTGGGCTTGTAGGTTCCTAGCCACGGTGGTTCTCCTGGGTTCCTCCGCCTCGGCTTCAAATTGAGGTCACCGGCCATGGCTTGTGGCTTGGCGTGCCACGATGGGGCTTAGGGCTTCCTTGTGCGCTGGGGATCAGGTCATGAGTGCAGCTGTGTGCTGCCGTGAGGGATGATGGCGGCCGGCGGAAGGGATGGAGGCGGGAGGACGGCAATCGGGAGAGCGACAGGATGACAGTGGAGGGGCCGACAGAATTTCGGATATCCGAACAAATTATTTTCGGAAATATCCGATAACATTCTTGGTAAATGCCGAACCGACGGATAATACAGTCCCGAATCCGATGCCGAAACCGAATCCAAATATCCGAATCCGAATCCGAAAAATATCCGACCTGACTAACCGAATTCGATCCGAACATATCTGGTTGGTCGGTCGGCCGGCAAATATCCGATCCGATTGCATCCCTCACCGCCGCGCTTTTTTTTCCCGCGCCACCTCTTCTCTGCGGCACCGCGAGGCTCCAACGCTTCCTTCTATTTTCTTTATGCGGCGACACTGGGAGGCCTCCTCCCTCTGCCTTTTATACTCCTCTAAACCCTAATCAACTGTATATATGTATACACATCTGGCCTAATTACATATAACCCAATACATACACACAGTCCAAAAACTCATACATATCCATACGTACGGCCCACCTGCCGCTCTCGCATTACTCACTCGTCTGCTCGGCTCGTTGGCCGTCACACTGCGTCGTCCATCTGCGTAAACCTCTACATGTCTCGTCTTGCTGCACCTACGTCCTTCGCGTGCTGCGCCTTCTGCACCTACGATCTCGCATGCCACCAACACTTTTGCGACCTCGCGTGCTGCGCTTGCACCTCTGCGACCTTTGCGTATGCTGCTCTCAGGCTACGCGCCACCTGCGTGAAATCTCACCGACCTGCAGTGTACGTCCGTCTGTGTTTGCTCAAGACCGCAACGCGTGCATCTCGTGTCCTCGTTGCATTTTTACAAGGTTCTGTCTTTGATCTCCTGTCATAGATAAAACAAACATTCGCAGTACCTTGTTTCATAACAAATATTGTTGTCATATAAATCATCACATATATATTAAATTGTTGTCAAATTAATCATCACAATATAAATTTCGTAAATAGAATTAGCATGGGTTGCTCTCTATCGGTGAGAATGGAAATGGGGGCTACGCTTGCCTCACTCCTTTTTGGGCTGGCTTGACCGAATTAAAAAGCTGAGCAAGCTTTAGCTTGGCTGAGAATTGAAGTGAGATTCAATGCATGGAATAGCTGGCTAAATGCTGCCTTGGCTATCTCGATTTTGATGAAAGAGGAAAGGGAAGTGAACCATCTGAACTTTCATCTACATTGTTGATTCACTTTTTACCCTCACTGCCATTTACTCGTTACCATGCCACTCATGCTTGACTGATCCTACACAGGTACAAGCTCACTTTACTCGCTTATACATGCATGTGGGAATGATCTACTTCGTTGGAATATGCACATGATTATGCAACTGCTTAATTAATGCTCATGCTTAATGATGATTACTGATTATGCATTAGAATAATAATGATGATTATGCTATGAACATGCTTAATGATGGGGGTTAAGGTGAGGGTTCTCATATCTATGCAAATCATTTGTAATTTTCTTTCTTAAGTATGAGGTCTACATTTGTGCTGCCAACTATATAGAAGCGTAGATATTAGGACCATGATACCATGAACTATCTCTTCAAAGGACACGCGACACTTGCCACTCGGTAGTCCGAGGCAAACCAACCAGCAACGACGCACCAATCGTAGACGCACCGTACGAAACCCCAGCGACCAACCCGATGGAACCGACGAGACGAAACAGGCCCAAAACCACAGCCCTTTAAGGGACATCGGCTGGGGCGTGGCCGCCTCCGACGCACGAACCGCAACCCCCCGCACCAAATGCCATCGGGCGGAGACCCTGAACCAAACGACGCCGTCCACAACGGCGGAAGAAATGCCAAAATTGTAACCCTTTAAGGACCATCGCCCGGGGCATGGCCGGCGCCGACGGGCGAACGGAGCACCGGTGACGGTGTGAAGGAGCAGGAGAAGGCGGATGGACGGAATGCCGTCGACGCCGTGAAGGAGCAGAAGAAGGCACAATACGGGTGAGCACGATTGGCGCAAGAATTGCGAAGCGTACGGGGATCGGCCCAATGCAAGATGAACCCGAAGAAAAATTACGGGACCAGGAGGGGCCTCTGCGCAATGGCGGGGGAGATGGCACGTCTCGTGTGCCGTGAATCTCTTTACCTTTAATATAGTTAATATTAATATACATGCATGAGAAGAATCCAGATACCTCGGTCTTATCTGTTCCGTAACTACATCAGAGTTTGTTCTGCAATCTATTTGTAGCCCAAATGGTCTGGCATCAGTGGAAATTATTCTTAGGGTGTCGAACCATCAGAACTGTGCATATTTGGGCCATCTTTACTAGGAAATTGTTTTCATGCATTATTATGAACAGTTGACTGGTAAATAACCAATGATATATAGAAAAGCGTTGATAGAGCTTAACAGCTAATAGGGATTAATGGTCTTCATCATGGTCCAAGGAGGGCTTTCATCCGCAAACAATCAAAGGAATGAATAGTTTTGATTTGAATATGATCCATTAACTTTGTAAGTGCTTTTAGTTTCTGAAAGATTTATATCTTCTCTTAAAAAGCTGTGGGAAAGCCTGAGATGTCCTGCAGATTATTTTCACTAGTAATGTCTTCACTCAGGATTTGTGCTGTGCCTTCTTTGTGAAACTTCGATAAAATGGGGCCTCGAAACATTGCATGTAGCTCTATTTATGTTTTAGATTTAACAGACTGAATCAAGCAATTTCAGTTTCGGTCTGATAGTAGGAGTGGTATGAAATCAAAAGGCCAAATTATGTCAACTGTTAACCCCGAAAAAAAAACTCTAGCTGACTTATCTGGCACAAGCAGTCTCTTCCAATGCTAGTAGAAACTACAAATGACAGGAGACTAGGAATCTAGGCACATTCTAGCTTTTTGCCGCTTATATTCAGAAATTTTCTACCCTGCCCTGTCAGAGTACAAGTGTGTGTGTGTGTCGCTAATGTTCATTAATCCTTATCTATGTTCGTTCAGTCTGAGGAAGCGCAGATGCTAAGGAAGGGTCGATCTGTCGTAGTTACTACAATTTAGGCTCAAGGACACCACTAAGCTCTGCTACACATCTCGAGGCACCTTCTATATCGTGCCCGTGGCGAGTAATCCCACGGTACACGAACAGGGTGTTCTATTTACACGACAAGAATTGTATTCGTGTGTAATTCGGCTAGATAACATATATGCTGTTGCACCGATAAAATAAAGCATAGGAAAGTGCACTTGACCACATGATGATGACACAAGTTTCAGAAAACGACCAACTAAAACACTTTAACATCAGCAGTTGTCAGCCAAGCTAGCGGTTCATTCTACGGTAACAATCTTTCTGTCAGGTGTTGCAAACGACGTAAGCACTGCTTTTCATCGATTTGTACTGTACATTTGAGAATTCGGAGAGACGTTCCTCTGATGGTAACCAGCACTGGCATTCTGCCAACGATAGGGAAGAAAAGACGATTTTGTTTTGGTTTCTTGCGGAAGATAGAAAGACTTGAGTGGTACTTTCTCCACATTTCCAACAGCTGCTTAAACAGTAGCAAGCAAAAGAAAGTAGAAATCATGAATCGTAGCGTGGGCAATCTAACAGGATGAATGTTCGAAAATACTAAAAAAGCATGCGATCTACAAAGCATTTCCAGGAACCCACCAAGGAAACCGTATATACACGTAACTAAGCCCCAATTCACCAAACATTTTACAAATCACTGCATTTCCATCTGTT
>JAYEVE010000460.1:0-67798 GCA_036346375.1 Guadua angustifolia
CGAGGGTGCCCACGCCTCGCCGGAAGCCGAGGGAGCTAGCGTCTCGCCGGAGGCAGAGGGAACACTGTGTCTCACCGGAAACGCCATGCCTCACCGGAAGCCGAGGGAGCCTGCGTCTCGCTGGAAGCCGGAGGAGCCCCGCGCCTCGCCGGAAGCATCGGTACATTCGCCGGCCACGCGCCCGCAGTCGCTCGTCTTCGCATCGCACGCGCCAACGCGTGAGCTCCGTGTGGATGAAAAGGCAAGTGGCGGCTAGGGTTTTTACTTTTCCTAGTCACTGCTGTGTATATGGCTCCCAGGCCTCATTGGGTCGGATGGGCCGAAAGGCTAATCGCTGTGTGTCTTGGGCCGAAGGTGTTGTGGGCTGTGTGTGCAGGCTCTCGGTCCGGAAAGGCTGACGGGCATGTAGCCCGTATGAAAGAAAATAATATTGCCAAAATTGTTTAATAAACCCTAAAAATTCTTATTTTTAGGTATATGGATTTCCGTAAAATTTGATAAATTAGTATCTAGTATATTCTGGAAGTTCTGTTCTATGGGTTATTTGCTAGCATTATTATATATGATGAAATTTATTCTTTTACTTAAGTAATTCTGAAAATTACTTAGTAATCAACATAAATTCTAGAAAATTATGAAATAACCGAGCTATCAAAATGGTTTTGAGCTTCAAGACATAAGTGGCTAGGTTCTTGATTTCAGTTTTAAAGGAACGGATACATGACAATTGGTGTCTAAGGAAAACACACATGAGGCTAGGTTCTTGATTTCAGTTTTGAAGGAACGGATACATGACAATTGGTGTCTAAGGAAAACACACATGAGGCTTGGTTTCTTAATTGGCGTCCGAAATCGGGAAGTGCTCCCTCCCTCATGTGAGCTCTCGGGGCGGGTTGACCTGGCCAAGAGTCATGTTGATGGAGGCATTCATTACATGATTTCATACCCAACCAATAAGTGTTACATAAGATGTAATTACCATTATGCCAGGATTATTTCATGTTGAAATTTATCCTCATGTTAATTGGTAATTCTGGAAATTGCTTAATAATTAGCAGGAAATTATGAAAAATGCAAGGAAAATCTTGGAAAATTCGTGATAATTATCTATTGAATAGATATAGACCATACTTTACTGATTCAATATTAATCATGCAAAACAATATTTTATCTGAAGTAAGATCCCTATTTGTTTGTATATAGGATATGTCTGACATCGCAAAGAAAGAGTTTACTGAACTTACCCTGAATTGCAGCAATTACCTCACTTGGGCAATAGATGCCAAGATCAACTTGATGAACCGATCTCTTGAGCCCCAATTTTCACCGCACCGGTGCTCCACTCTACACCGAAACTACTAAGTGCGCAGCTTTGCAATTCTTGAGGCACCATCTCCATGCGGACCTGAAGGCCGAATATATGATGGAGGAGGACCCGCTGGCCCTATGGAATTCCCTAAAGGAATGATATAACCAACAAAGATCCATTCTGCTGCCAGAAGCACAACATGAATGGACACTCCTACGCTTCCAAGATTTTAAGTCAGTGGCAACATACAACTCTGCCATGCACAAGATTGTTGCCAAACTAGCTTTTTGTGACCAGAAGATCACAGAAGCTGAACAGATTGATAAGATTTTGTGCACATTCCACCCCAACATGAGGATACTGTAGCAACAGTATCGTCATGCAAAGTACCAGAAGTACTCTGAGCTGATATGCGTTCTGCTAGAAGCAGAAAAGTATGATGAACTTGAAATGAAGAATTATCAAGTCCTACCTAGTCGGAGTCATGCATTGCCTGAAGCCATACAAATGATCAGCAGGCTAGCAATAGCCGAGGCCGTAGAAAGGGTTAAAAACAGAAAGGGGATAAATGGAAGAATGATAAAAATCATAAAGGAAGAGGTAAATTCTAGTGGAAAACAAAAGAAAATGGATCATGTCACTTCTAAAAGAAAGGACCAACAAATAATGCTGCTGATCCTAAATAACCATGCTATAAGTGTGGATGTATTGGTCATTGGTCACGTACATGTCGCACCCCAAAGCATTTGGTAGAATTGTACATGAAATCCACTGGGAGATTCCAGAAGAATCAAGGGAATAAGGCGGAGGCGCACTTCACTTCTCAACCTATTGTTGACAATAAAATGGAGTTGGATGATGACCAAGCCTCCGACCCCACAGAAGAATTTAAGAAGGGCCTCCTTGGTTATGGTGATACTCCCATGGAAGAGGATGATCTCATTGGGGATGAGTTGAAAGATTCCAGAAGAATAAAGGCAAGTCACAGGAGGACGATATAAATGATTTATATGGAGATATGAAGTAGTTTTCCAGTTTTCCTTTAGAGTCGATGTTGTATTATCCTTTAGAGACTCCTTAAGAGCCTCATTTATCAGCTTAGTTTTTGTGTTCCTGAATGAACAATGGTCTATACTCCTGTTGAGTGATTATCAGTCAAATTTAATAAAGTGTAATTTTCCTAGGAAATTTATTTAGTCATGCTATGCTATTTATGTTGTAATGAAAACCAGAAGTTTATGTTGCGATGAAAACCATAGTTAAAACCCCAGAAATATTTAAGATCTGGCAAGATCGTCTGGGTCATCTTGGGTTGAATATGATGAGAAGAATAATAAATAATTCTGCTGGCCATAATATAAAAACTACAGCCTTTCCTAAACCTAAAGATTTTATGTGCCCTGCTTGTGCTAAAGGAAAGCTGATTGTTCGTCCCTCTCATCTTAAAATTAGGGAAGAGTCACTAAATTTCCTGGAGAGAATTCAAGGTGATATCTGTGGACCAATTCAGCCCCCATCGGGCCCATTTAGATATTTCATGGTGCTAATATATGCTTCTACTAGATGGTCCCATATATGTCTCTTATCTACTAGGAACCATGTCTTTGCTAAATTAATTACCCAAATCATTAGATTAAGAGCCTCCTTTCCAGAAAAAAGGATTAAGTCCATTTGAATGGATAATGCTGGCGAGTTTACCTCAAAAGCATTCAATGATTATTGTATGGCTCTAGGCATTAATGTAGAGCATTCTGTACCCCATGTTCACACCCAAAATGGCCTTGCAGAGTCATTAATTAAGATAATAGAAAACTTATTGCTTGGCCGCTCTTGCAGAATAATTGGTTTCCCACCAGTTGTTGGGGCCACGCAGTGCTACATATTGCGGTAATAATTCAACTCAGTCCAACTACACATCTCGAAATTTCCCCATTGCAAATAGTGCGGGTAAAAGAATTAAGTATTTCCCATCTGCAAAAACCTGGCTGTGTTGTATACATACCAATCTCTCCACCATAGCGTACAACCATAGGACCACACCAGCAGTTGAGGATCCATTTAGGTTATGAATCTCCGTCATGTATTAAAACACCTAGAGCCTATGACAGAGGATCTGTCGGTACGCTGATTATACTAAGGACATTTTTCGGCATTAGGGAGAGATAAGTACCACATTACAGAATGCCTAGTCCTTAGACCCACACACTAAAAAGACCGAACTTGAAGTTCAAGGATAATAAATCTGCAATAAATAAGCTAATAATCTGCCAAATACCTTCACTGGTTTTAAGGGAGTGAAAGATCTCATATACCTGAAAGAGTGGAGATACCCTAGAATGATATTGAACCTACTCTTGACCCTCATGATAAGAAGAGGGGGACGCCTCTAGGTGCACGGACTCAATTCCGCGGAGACGTCCGCAGAAGTAGAGAACCAAACAAATGAGAACACTACCTCTGACAGTAGAATAAGCTCAACCTGATGTTGAGAAAATCCCTGAAGTGAGCCATCCCGAAGATGGTAACATCCCTGAAGTGATTCATCCTGAAGATGATAACCCCAGCGTATATTTGCGCGCACAATTCCTGTTGGGAAGTCTGAACACCTGCACTCTTCGCTAGGGAAATCACGAGGAGCTGGAAGAAATTAATATAGATATATCCCCGAAGTGATACAAGAGAAATAAATAAAAGAAAGACTACAATTGTCGACATATATTTGTCTCTAAAATTGCTAAAAATTGGATCCAAAGTCCATAGCAGAGTGCTAGAAGCGCTCAGATAGGGTCAAACAAAAGAAGCAATTGAGGCAGCGCTTGCTTAATAAGAGGAAAGTTTCTGGTCCTGTTGACTGAATATTTCCTAAAGTGATCCCCTGCAGGATCAAATGGGTTTTCATCCAGAAGAGAAATGAAAATACCCAGGTGGTGAGATATAAAAAAGCGAGACTTGTAGCACAAGGGTTCACGCAGAGACCCGGCATCGATTACGATGAAACATATTCTCCTGTGTTGAGTGGAATAACATTCCGATATTTAATATCAATGGCAGCTGGATTAAATTTAGAAATGCAGTTGATGGATGTGGTGACGGCATATTTATATGGGTCACTGGATTCGGACATTTATATGAAAGTCCCTGAAGGAGTAAAAGTCCCGGATCCAAATAATCGCAACATGTATAGCATCAAACTGCAGAGATCGCTATACGGATTAAAACAGTCGGGAAGAATGTGGTATAACCAGCTTAGTGAGTTCCTCCTGAAGAAGGGATACTTCAATAATGATGATTGTCCTGTGTGTTCATAAAAAATCCTGAATGGATTCTCAGATTATCTCAAGGTATGTTGATGATCTGAATATCATCGGAACCACAGAGGAGATAAAGGAAGCAAGTGCTTACATCACGACGGAGTTTGAGATGAAAGATTTGGGTAAAACCAAATTTTGCTTAGGCTTGAAGCTAGAGCATATCCCAGAAGGAATTCTTGTACACCAGTCATCCTATACCCGGAAGGTATTGGAAAGGTTTAATATGGACAAATCACATCCCTTGAAAACCTCCATGGTCGTAAGATCCCTCGAAGTGGATAAAGACCCATTCAGACTGAAGATAGAAAATGAGGAAGTCTTAGGACCTGAAGTCCCATATTTAAGTGCTATTGGAGCACTCATGTACCTTGCGAATTGCACAAGGCCTGATATTGCATTCACAGTGAATTTGCTAGCAAGATATAGTTCAGCTCCAACCAGAAGATATTGGGCTGGTGTAAAGACTTTACTCAAATATCTCCAAGGTACTCAAGATCTTGGGTTATTTTTCAGAAGAACCAAGACTTGGCCATGGTGGAATATATGGATGCTGGCTATCTGTCTGATCCCCACAGTGCTAAATCTCATACTGGTTTTGTATTTCTCTGCGATGGTACAGCCGTTTCTTGGCAGTCATGTAAACAGACCCTGGTAGTAATTTCTACCAACCACTCAGAGATTATAGCCTTGTATGAAGCTTTACATGAATGTGTTTGGCTGCGACGTGTGATTAGCCATATCTAGAAGTCATGTGGCCTTAACACCATCAATCCCCCAACCACAATTATCTATGAAGATAATTCTGCTTGTGTTGCACAAATGTAATTGGGTTATGTAAAGAGCAACATCACGAAGCATATTGCTTCTAAGTTATTCTATCCTCACAAACTCCAGAAGAGCGTTGAGATAAAGATCTTGCAAACTGAGTCATGTGAAAATCTCGCAGATTTATTCACTAAGTCCTTGCTTAAATCCACATTTCAAAGATATGTTAGAGATATTGGAATGAGAAGACTTAGAGAGATGCAGAGTTCAGGAGGAGAAAACCCTTGAATCATAACCCTTATTGTGATCATGAAGATCCTAATAAAACCCTGAAGGTAATAAGTTGTGCTCTTTTCCCTTTGTGAGTTTTCCTGAAGTTTTCTCACATAAAGGTTTTTAATGAGGCAACTAGTGCAACATAGTATGCGAATGCGATGTTCTCTTTTTCTCCATCTCTTTTTTCCTACTGGGTTTTCGAGTGGAGTTTTTAACAAGACATATGCATTACGCGGTATTCGACCAAGGGGGAGTGTTGCGAGATTAGGAAATCTAAACCAAATATGGTTAGGACTCTATCTCTTCCTAATGTGGTCGAATCCGAACTCTCTCTCACCGCTATTGATGAATACTTATACCGGGGGTACCCCACACAGCAAAGTACACATCTATTTCAAGATCGTATTCCTCTCAGTCATCTGGTCCCGGAACCCGGACGACTAAGGAGAAGGCCATCAAGGCGCCCATCCCTCGTGGATGGACTTATCACTAAACAATGGACGTAACTCCAAATAGGTCATGGTGGGCCGTGTCCCGATCGAAGGCTTCGCTAGGACACGGAAGACCCTCTGTGGCCTCGGTCAGCGCCCACTGCCCCGACTGGGCCCGGATCGGCGCCTCAAGCAGTCCCGACTCCGACCCGGACCCGGGTCCGACGCCTCCGCGGGTTCCACCTCCAACCAGGGCTGCTCGAGCTCGTGTGTCTGAACCTCGACAAGCGCTAGCTCGCTGCCTCGACACATCGGAAGATCAGCACGAGCCGGGTCGCCCATCCCTCGGACACGATGGCCGCCTTGGGGCAGGTGGCTCCTTCCCAAGGCAACCAGGGGGCGGCCACTGCCAAGCACCCATCTCCTCAAGCCGTCAACAGGTGCACGGAGGGCAGGTGCACACCTTCCCAATGGAGCACTATCCGTTGCGCCTACCAACCCGGCATGGGATGAGCAGGAAGCTGTCAGTCATCAAGACCCTAGACCGGGAGACCCGGGCGTAGCATACCCCTACCTCTTTTTTAAAAACTCCCGTGTAACCTGCTCCCTCCGCGTATATAAAGGGAGGCAGGGCCCTCAGGGAGGGGCACGCCAAAACTCGCAAGACGAACCCGCTCAGATTCGGTCCGCTTCGACTCACCACCGTCTCGACTCTCTCGCGAACGAGCACTAAGGGCCTGTCCTTAGTCTCCGCTTGTAACCTCCGAAACCTTCGCCCTCGAGCAATATAAGCCGCCACCACTTAGCCGGAAGTAGAGACGTTCGGCCCGAACCAGTATATATCCGGGACTCCCTTAGTCTAACCATTCGAGGAGAGGGGACGCGCGACCCCTTATACTTGCAAATTTACTCGCCGGCTATACGAAACACCGACAGCTATATATATCGGGTGCCCCCTCATTGTAAACGATCGAATCAATAAAGCGAGAGAGAATTCCATCCCTATATTGTGTGTCTATTGTTTTTGCTCTCATGATTGCATCTACTATTGGTGATTGTTCATTGGCGTTCTTCGACGTTTTACAACAAAAATATCACCTACTAATACCTGAAACATGGTTAAAATATCCTATATATATGGTGCAGTCGCAAACTTAACATATTTTCATAACTTAGAGCTTACTATGTAAATGTTCATTGAAACGAACATTAGGTACGCTTTGGAAGTAACCGACACATGGCCCACTGCATAAAGAATCCAAGGTCCAATGCTCTCTTTATATACTCCATTTTAGTTCAAGTCTTTCGGAGCATGAGCCCATCCATCCCTTGGCCCTTGCACGAGTTATTGCAACCTAACCTTCTTAGGTAAGTTAATCTGGAGAGCTCCCTAATCTTCTTTTCCTTGATAACTTCCTCTTAGGTGCAGCTACGTACAAAATTTCTCGTATTCTTCATCTGTGATAATATAATAGTATAATTAGATAAGACAAATGTGCGGGTTGCTTGGCTTCAGCAACAGAGAGATATTGGAGGATCCGATCGGTGCTCCCTGCCTGCGAAGCTCGAGGTGTTGCTGTCGAAGCCCGAGCCTGAAAAGGAGGTTGTTGGCTCGAGCTGTTGCTGTTGCCCCGCGTCAAAGCCCGAACCAGGTCGGTTGGCTCCCAAACATCATTCGACTATATATGGTTTCCAACCGCAAGTTGTGTTTCAATTCACCGTGAATTAATGAGGCTGGCGGATATCTTCTCGTAACGCGAACTGAAACCACTCCTTTAATTCCTCTCAATTTCGCCGTTGTGATTAGAAATACACAGGGACTGATGCATATGTATCTTCTCCGGTCGGTGCCTTCGTCTGCTTCTTAATTTTCTTTTCGTTCGCACGCCAAAAGACTTCCAGATCGTCCTCGCTGCTGGTTCGTTTCTTTCCGTTCCAAGCCGCCGTCTGCATCTGTCAAGGGGGATAGTTACGATAAAAGACACTAGTTCAATAAGGGGCTGTTTGGTTGCTATCTCGCATAAGTCTAGCCATGAGAGTATGTATCGTCTCAGTCTGGCTATGAGGAAATGGTCATAGAGCTCGTATCCCACGAGTCTGGCTGCGAGTGCTTTGTGCATCATGCTAGTCTGGCATCCGCACCTCGCGCAGGCAACTAAACAGCCATCTTGCATACGTGGATGCAGGTTCACGCGATACAACGAGTAACCAAACGCTGATTCCCTAGCTCCTGCGAGTCTGACCGTGTGAAACTAGGCAACTAACCAGCCCCTAAGTCAATCGCAAGGGCACTTTCTACGGAACATTCTAGACTTCTCGGATAATAGCAACCAGTTTGGTCATATGTAAAAGAGTAAATTTCTTAAAACTGTGCATTTTCTTAGAAACCATAAAAAATACTATAGATTTAAGCTTCTATTTCATTAAGCTATAGATTTCAGGAGAATTTTTATAAAAAAAACTACAGATTTCACTACAGGAAAACGTGATTGATTCGTCGGCCACCTCCTAATTTCGTCGGCCTTTATGAAACTGTCGAAAATATATTTGTAAATTCGTCGCCCAATGAAGCCGTCAAATTCCTCTCATTTCGCCGTTGTGATTACAAATACACAGGGACTGATGCATATGTATCTTCTCTGGTGCCTTCGTCTGCTTCTTAATTTTCTTTTTGTTCGCACGCCAAAAGACTTCCAGATCGTCCTCGCTGGTTCGTTTGTTCCGTTCCAAGTCGCCGCCTGCATCTGTCAACGGGGATAATTACGATAAAAGACAGTAGTTCAATAAGTCAATCGCAAGGGCACTCATTCTAAACTTCTCGAATAATAGCAACCAATTTAGTCATATGTAAAAGAGTAAATTTCTTAAAACTACGCATTTTCTTAGGAACCATAAAAAATACTATAGATTTTAGCTTTTATTTCATAAAACTATAGATTTTAGGAGAATTTGTATAAAAAACTACAGATTTTAGAACTATCTATTTTTTGTAATAGGTATGGCAGTATAGGCCCACATATCATCCTGACGCGAAAGTGAAATGGTAAATAGGGGCACATGAAATAAGTTTAATGAATGGTTAGTTTTAAAACCTGCAGTTTAACGACATAACTTTTTCTAAAATATATAGTTTTGTGGCGTCCGACATTATTGAGACATAATGTGATAACTTCTGGCCTGAACCTTCTGACCTCCGATGACCTCAAGGCACACTTGCAATGATGGCGTCAAAGGTATTTCATGACCACGCCTTGCCTTCAGATAATTTGGTTGTTCATATGTATGCAAAACATATATACCCAGATTAATAAGTTAGAGCCACACTTTAATGTTTCCAGATTATACTAGATTTGATTGTGTATATTTGTTTTTCATATGTTTGCTTGGAGATATTTTGATCAAAATGAGCCTACATGTTGCGTGGATAATGCATTATGAATTAGCGTTATGATATCTATGTCTCAACTTCATCTTTAAGCCAGGTAGATTTCTTGTAACGCAGATAGGCCATTTATTTCGTTTTCTCATTTCACTATTGTGAAAAGATAGGGACAAAGCATCTTCTCCGATGTCTTAATCTGCATCTCAATTACATGTTTGTTTGCACGCAAAGACTTCCAATATTCCATCTCGTCACACCTACATATCTCAGTCTTAATTTGCTTGATGAATATCACAAGACGCACTTCTTGAATAAATGCAATAATACTCCTTGTCGTCACTCCTACATATCTCACTTTCAGTTTGTTTCCATCTGAAAGACTTCAGTCATCGTTGTCGTCTACATCAGTTTCAGGCTTTCAGCCTATCAAGGAAGATAATTATGACAAAAGACAGTAGTTGAATAAGTCAAGTGCAATGTCACGTTCTCGGAAACTTTTAAACTTCTCAAATAATAGTAACCAGTTTGGTCACAAAGAAAATTCATTTTGGGCTACACCATCCATGTACTTGATGTAATGGAAACTAAAGCAACATGTTGCGTACACATAAAGAAATTTTGATGCTATTTGTTCAACATTTGCACTCGAGAGAGACAGAGGAGAAAGTCCGATAAAGAACTTGTGTAGTGTGAGAAAGAACGATGGATGATTTTTCTTCATGACCACACCTTGTCTTGGGATAATTTGGTTCTTCGTATGTATGCAAACCATATATACCAAGATCAATAAGTTAGAGCCACACAACTTGCAGTGTTTTTTTAATATATTTAGATTATACTAGATTTGATTTTATATGTTTGTTTCTAACATATTTGCTTGGAGATATTTTGATTGAAATGAGCCTACATGTTGCGTCGATATCGCATTATGAACTAGGGTTATGATATCCATGTCTCAATTTCAACCTTGAGCCAGATAGACTTCTTGTAACGCAAATAGGCCACTTATTTCATTTTCTCATTTAACTATTGTGAAAAGACAGGGACAATGCATCTTCTCCGTTGTCTTAATCTGCATCTCAATTACATACAAAGACTTCCAATATTTCATATTGTCGCTCCTATATATATATCTCAGTTTCAGTTTGCTAGATGAATATCACAAGGCGCACTTCTTTCATATCATATCACAAGGTGCACTTCTTACATGTCTCAATTTCAGTCTGTCTCCGTCCGAAAGACTTTCAAAATCTAAATCGTTGTCTACATCATTTAGAGGCTTTTAACATATCAAGGAGATAATTATGACGCATCCTGTACCTCCCAACACGAACAGAACAATTAATACCGTGTCCGACCGTACGCGCGCTAGCTCTCTATGCAAGTGTCTTTCACGACATTGACGGTTGTACAGTGCTTGACTCGGTCCAGGTGGAATTTTAATATGTGCAGACGTGCTTCATCGTCAGACACACAACGAACTAGCTACTCCCTTAGTTCACGTTTAATGATTATGATTATGTTTATAAATATGAGACGTATTTTATATTTCAAGATAAAATTTATGTGATGTTTTCTCTATATCTCTAATAAATATCTATATTTACTTTCACCTCTGCAGAACACGTGTTTACTGCCAGGTTTACATCGGCATCACTGCCGGATATGGACCCGGCACTACCTAAGTGGCAATGATAGTCGAGAACAATCACTGTCGCATGTAAGCCGGCAGAGATAGTCACTATCACTGCCAGTTCATACTCTCCAACCGGCAGTGATAATAATTATCACTGCCGGTTGTACAAACTAACCGGCAGTAATAAGTAATTATCACTGCCGTATTTTCAATTGTATCCGGCAGTGATAATAATTATCACTGCCACATTATATCCGGCAGTCATAAGTAACTATCACTGCCACATTTTCATCAATATGTGGCAGTAATAAGTAGTATCACTACCCTTTTTTCCATGGCAACCGGTAGTGACAACTCTCTGTCCTATTTTCATATCTAAAACTGGCAGTGATGGGTTTTTTAAACATTTTTATTTATATGTTTGTTGCCGTATATGTATTATGTAATGTTGTAGCATGTATATATTATACAGTAGATGCATTTTGTACGGTATACATTGTGCATAATAGTAATGAAACATCGCTAAAGGGTAATTCAAATATATTGGAGCATCATAATATTTAATTATTTCGTTGTTCATTCACTTTTGAAGCATTATAATATTTAAGTATTACATTGTTTATTCACAATCGTTGACATGTCACTTAAGCTACAAATACTCGTGAAACTCGCCCTTCGGGTTGATAATTTCTCGAACGATGAACCCAGCTGTCTGCTCTCGAAGGGCTTCAATTTTGTTGTCGAGTAGGCTGCTGGTGCCCAGCTTGACACGCTGTCATGGAAGAAATTGAAGCATTAATTAGTGTTATCATCTTTATAAAGAAAAATATGGGTCAGCATGTAATGATCGATATACCAGCTCACCGTTGTTGTCTGTACTGTCAGTGATGAACGCGTGGATATGTGTCATTGAGTAGTATCCACATAAATTGTTCCCTTGGGGTTATCTCAGGCACCAAAAATTGGTTTTTATTCTGAACTTCTTCGTGAATGGATGACACCGCTAGCTCTTCTTGCGGTATTTTATGTACACCCTGTTCATGGTTTCGAGTAGTCATTAAAATTAATTAGGTGCAATGAGATGGAAGATTACTGGAGCAATAATGCCACAACCGAGTTTACCTGTCTAGCAAGTCTATTAATTCTTTGTACTTGCTTGTTGGTTTCCTTATTGAACATAAGACAGTGATGTTGCTTTCGTCTAACATGAAGACAAGGACGATCCAGTAAAATTTGCAGAAGCGAATTAGTCGTCACATAGTATTGCGCATCAAATATACGAGACTAGTAGGTAGGGAAACACATACTGAAAGTTGTAGGGTAAAAGTATGTATGTATTGTCTTATAGCTTTAGCAGCTTCTTGAGTACGTACTCCTCAACATCATTTATCGTTCTTGGATCTAGAATAAGTTTGCAGTTAACAAGGCCCAGGTCGAGGAATCCTATCTTTTCATTTTGTCTGCTCTAAGTGTCATTTCCTTCATTTTACATAAAAACAGAAGTCAGATCCTCAATTTAAGAGTACGTGAATATACAACATGAATTATACAAGAGATTTACATAGTCCACATTCTTAATATAGACACGTCCAGGGCATCTCGTTGGTACAACAGATATATTTCCATCTGTTCTACCCAAAAACGCCGTCCATGTTGTGAAAATCCATATCTCTGTATCTAACGGGGAAAGCATCATTTTTTGTCTCTTGGACATACTATCAGTACCATTGATGTAGACACCGTAACTGTGTGGTCAGTCTGGGCTCCTCATTTGGATCCACCAAAGCTTCCCCGTTAACAAATGGCCACTTTAGAGGGGGCTCCTGCCCTTTAGCACCACTTTGGCCTCCAGCAACAGCTGCTTTACCACCATCTCCTTTAGATTTCTTCATAGAGATGCGATCGTAGTCTGATCGTTGGCTAAGTTGAGGAGATTCAGTTGCCCATCCTATGTGTTTAACTGTTGCTAAGCCCACGAAGAAATCCCGTTTGGCAGGTTCGATTTCAACCTTAGAAGGTGGTGGCGTCTTCTTAAAGTGCGCTGCTACACTAGCATGTACTTCTTTTCTTGTTTCTTCTTCGGTCAGTTCATATGCTCGTTGTCGGCGTACTTTGCGCCAGGGTACCCTTTCCACCGCATAAAAGCAGATCCACGTGGCGGCTTTGGCGAAAGGTGTGGGCAGCCACGACCGCCTCATTGGCGTCGGCCCCGTGGCGGCGGGCGAAAGCAGTGGGCGACGACGCCGCACGCGCGGCCGCCCACGTGGCGGCTCGGGCGAGAAGGGCGACCACGCCTTGCTCGCCCGGCGCAAGATATCGTGGTTGCCCGGCGGCGTGGGCGAGACGCCTGCCGCCCGGCGCCGCCTAGGCGTGGCTGGCGGGCGGTGGCGGCCACGCTTGCCGCGGGCGTCGCCCACGTGGCGGCTCGACGAGCTGGTGAGCAAGGACGCCTGCTCACCCGACGTCACCACACGTGGCGTTTAGCGGCGGTGGGCGACCACGCCTGCGCCGCCGACGCCGCATACGTGGCGGCGGCGGCAGGTGGGCAAGGTCGCTCGCCGCCCGCAGACGCCTGTGGCGGCTCGGCGGCGGTGGGCGGCCACGCCGCCCACCGGCGCCGCCCACGGGCGCCTTTAGCGAGAAGGTGGGCGAGACGCTTCGCCGCCGGCGCCGCCCACGAAGCGCCTAGCGAGCGGTGGGCGACCACGCCGCCGCTGGCGTCGGCATACGGGCGGCGGCGGCGGTGGGTGAGGACGCCCTACCGCGCGGCGTCGGCCTGTGGTGCCCTAGCGGTAGGTGGCTGCCACGCCACGCCCCCGGCGTCGGCCGCGTGGCGGCTCGGGCGGCGGTGGCGAGATGCCCGCCTTCAAAGATCGCCCACATGGCGACCTGGTGAGCAGGTGGGCGACCACGCCCTGCTCGCCCGGCGTCGGCATACGTGGCGGCCCGATGAGCAGGTGGGCGAGGACACCCTGCTCGTCCGGCGTCGATATCGGTTGGTTCGGAGAGCGATGGGCGAGACGCTTCGCCCGCCGCGACGTCGGCATACGTGGTGGCTCCGGCGAGCAAATGGGCGAGACGCCTGCCGCCTGCTGCCGCCCACGCATGGCGGTCGAAAGCGGTAGGCGAGACGCTGCGCCGCCCGATGTCGGGCCACGTGGCGGCTCTGGCGCAAAGTGGCGAGGACGCCCTGCTCTCCCGGTGTCGTAGGAGACCAAAGGAATGGTCAGGAGGCTTCGCCTCGAAGTCTCCTTCCCTTGACATGTTGTGTCAGAGTCTGGCCTGTTATGTCAGGCCCATTGATTGCTAGGAATTCTGCCATCGACAAGACTACAGCCCATTCCTCTGACGCCTCACACCTAACTCGTCGCAAAGAGGTCACGTCCTGGATGGACTGGGTGAAGGCATGCACCAACATTAAGTGAAGCCATGCGCCGGCATTAAATGAGGCTAGAGGAACAAGACTACTCTGATGAGTGTAATAAATGTATCATAAATCGTCATGATATCACCCCTTCACCTGCCCGAGCCAGCCCGGTCTATATAAGGGATATCTGGTGCATGGAGGAAGGAGAGGGGGGAGCTTCTCTGATCAAAAAGGGGAAGAACCCAAGGGGAACGACGAACAGTAGTGTTGTAAGTAGCACAACATATATCAACAAAGATCTGGCAGGACGTAGGGCTATTACCCACCTTGGGGGCCTGAACCTGGGTATATCATGGTGTTTCTTTTCGTCTGTTGGCCCCAGAATCCCTCATGTGAGAGCTATTGGGGTTTCCAGCTGCGAAGACGCCCTCTACCGAACCATACAATCCCCTTGTTGGGGGAAACCTGGTCTGTCAATGGGGTCCTGTCTGGTGGAACACGTCGACACTCGTTTCTTGCTAAGAGTTTTGGATGGCTTCACAGATGAGGAACTTTTCCCCCCTGACCGTTGTCGGCGTGTTCCAACGGACAGGACCCCGTCGACAGACCGGGTTTCCCCCAACAAGTGGATTGTATGGTTCGGTAGAGGGCGTCTTCGCGGCTAGAAACCCTAATGACTCTCAAACGAAGGATCCCGAGGCCAACAGACCAAAAGAACACAACGATATTCCTAGGTTCGGGCCCCCAAGGTGGGTAATAACCCTACGTCCTGCTAGATCTTTGTTGATGTGTGTGTTGGGCTTGGTTACAACGCTTTCTTGATCTACTATTCGTTGTTTTTCCAGATCTGGGATCGGATCTCGGATTCACGACTCCCCCTCCCCATGCACCAGAGCTCCCTTATATGGACCGGGCTGGCTCAGGCAGGTAAAAGGGGGTGATATCATGATGATCTATGATATATTTATTACACTTGTCAGAGTAGTCTTGTTCCTCATGCCTCATTTAATGTCGGTGCACGGCTTCATTTAATGTTGGCGCATGGCTTCACCTGGTCCTCCTGGGATATGACTTTCCTACGACAGGTTTAGTGCGAGGCGTCAGAGGAATGGGCCGTCGTCTTATTGATAGCACAATTCTTCGCAATCAACAGCCCTGGCACGGCATGCCAGGCTCTGACATAGCGTGTCGGGGAAGGAGACTTCGAGGCGAAGCTTTCTCCACATCCTTTTGGTAGCCTGCGTGGTCGGGCGAGCAGGACGTGGCTGCCCACCTGCTCGCCAGGCCACCACGTGGGCCGACGCCAGACGAGCAGGGCGTGGATGCCCACCTGCTCGCTAGGCCACCACTTGGGCCGACGCCAGGCGAGCTGGGCGTGGCCGCCCAACTGCTCGCCAGGCCACCACGTGGGCCGATGTTAGGTGAGCAGGGCGTGGTCGCCCACCGCCGCCAGTCGCCACCTTTGCCGACGCCAAATGAAAGCGGCGTGGTCGCCCACCGCTTGCTAGGTCGCCACAGGCCGACGCTAAGCGCAGCGGTGTCTTGACCACCGCCGCCAAAGCCGCCACCGGGCCGACGTCAGCGAAAGCAGGCGCCTCGCCCACACCGCCGTCAATTGGCCGACGCCGGCGAAAGCGGCGTGGTCGCCACCGCCGCCGATCGCCACATGGGCCGACGCCAGCGAGCGAGGTGTTCGCCCACCGCCGCCCGGAAAGCAGGCGCCCTCGCCCACTTGCTTGCTAGGCCGCCACGTGGGCCGACGCCGGGTGAGCAAGGCGTGGTCGCCGACCTGCTCACCAAGCCACCACCTGGGCCGACGTCGGGCGAGCAAGGCGTGGTCGCCCACCTGCTCGCCAAGCCGCCACGTGGATCTGCTTTTGTGCGGCGGAGAGGGTACCATGGCGCAAAGTACACCGACAGTAGCCCCCGGGTCCGTCCAGGAACGTGCGCCAGTTTCTGTCAGGCCTCATTTAATTTGTTTGTGCGTTCCTAGATGGGCCCACCACTTCTGATCGTGCAACCGCCTCAGTCCTCCCCACTTCTGTCGATTTTTCTTGGGACCCGAAACGTCACATAACTTTGTCTTTTCGCAAACCATCGGCGCGGGGGGCGTATATATATGCGCACCCACGCCAAGCGGTTTACGCTCTCTGCTCTTTTGCACATCTTGTTCTTTGCTCTTTCGTCTTCCTTACTCAAAGCTTTTGCTGTTGTCTCTGCTCCCATGGCGCAAACTTTCCCATCTTCCACGGTGGACACGGCCAGGCTGGGGTGGCTCTCCAAGCTCACACTGGAGGGTTCGCTCAGCCTCCGGGCTGGCACGCTTGTGACGCGGTGTAACCCAGGAGAAATCATCATCTTCGCCTGGGCGATGATGGCGGGCCTGGTGCCGCTATTTTCTGAGTTCTTCCTCACCGTCCTCTACTTCTACGAAATCCATCATCTTCATCTCACCCCCAACTCCATTCTCCTCCTTTCTACCTTCGCACACCTCTGTGAAATGTTCATATGGGTGATGCCAAATCTTCCTCTTTTTCGATACTTCTACATCCTGCAGCTTTCATTTGGCGAGGTGGTGGAGTTGCCATTACGCGCCGACGGGTTGGCCTCCAGCTACATCCCCTTCCAGCCAAGGTCCAACTGGAAGGTCTGGCGGAGCGACTGGCTGTACGTTGGTGATGACAGCGAAGTCGATGCCCTGGAGATGCCAGGCGTACCGGTGGAGGTCCGCGAGAGTTGGAGCTCGCCAGTCGAGGAGACAGCAGAGCTCCTAGCAATGGCGGCTTGCGTCAACAGACTACGAGACGCTGGCCTGATTGGGGCGCTGGTGGTCTGGGACTTCGTAGCCTGAAGAATCATCCCCCTTCGTCGTCGCGCCCTCCCTGCATGGCAATATATAGGGGACGACGACGTGACCCGCATGTACCCGGGCCGTAAATCTTTATTCCTTCCTTCATCTTTTTGTCTTGCACGCATATATTCTTTTATGAAGGCCATCGACTGATGGTTTGTGTTCTTCTTCCGCCAGGTGCGGGGAACTTGGATGGTCAGACCATCGCTAGATGGCTGGGCGGGCTACTCCCGCCAATGCCGAGCGGCCTGGATTTTTCGGCTGGAGCTCGGCCGCTTGCTGACTTGGAGCATGCGGAGCGCCTGTGGATCGTCGGGAGGCTACCAGCGATGGACACCACCGGGCCAGCGGTGCTGCCAGCCCGCGGTCCCCTGAAGATCAAGGACCCACCCCCGACTGATGACCGGAGCATGGGCAAGCGGCAGCTCGCTTCTGGTACCTCGGGTGCGGATCCCAAGAAATCCCGCACCGAGGATCAGTCTTCTGCCGCCACCAGCTCCAGAGTGGCGGCATCTACGTCTGGGCGGCGATGCCCGCCGCCCCTGTTCTGGCGCCGGTCCTACCTACGTCGTCTCCTACGGCGCCACCTCCAGCCGTGCCAACTCCCATGGCGCCACCTCCTACGGCGTCGACTCTCAAGGCGCCACCTCCTACGGCGTCGACTCTCAAGGCGCCACCTCCTGCGGCGTCATCCTCTTTGGGGACGAAGGCTGCTGCTACCACCCAACAAGGCGGACCCAAGCTTGCTGGAGCCTTCTTCCGATTCAAGTCACCCCCAAGGGTGGCCCCTCAAGGTGCACTAGCCGGGCAGACACCCCATACGAATTTAACGCAATGGGACTATCGCCCAAGGAACGCCTCGCCCGGCCGTGTAGAGTACCGATATTGCTAGCGCCAGCGCCATCGTTCCCCCCGTGATGATTATTCCTACCACCCGCGATCCAGTCTTGGGTGAGTTGCTTGCCGAGGTTGGCGAGGCGCCCACGATGACGGGAACCCTCCTCGCGGTAGCCACCCAGCGCGAATCCCAAGTGTCGCAGCAGATGGCGACACTGCGCGAGGAGCTGGCGCTGGAGAGGGAGAAAGGGGAGGCGCAGCTGGCACAGGAGAGGGCAGCCGGGGCAGCCCTGCGCGCCCAAGTGCAAGAGGCTGAGGCGGCGCAGAAGCGCGCGGAGGACGAACTTCGCCGCTCACTGCACAACCTCGTCGTAATGCTTGGGCCGGCCTGCCGGCGCATGGCGAAGTCCTTGCGGCCGATGAAGGTGGACCTCCGCGAGCCACTCGAACCCTCAGCCATGCAGTACGCCCACTGCATGACCACGGTTGCCGAGGCACTCAACGGCCTGCCCGCTGCCCTGGTCGCCCGCTCCGCCTAGGAAGGGCATCGTGCAGCGGTTGCCACCGCGTCTTTGTGTTGGCGTGCTGCGCCAGCCGTGACTCCTCCTTCGATCTGATGTCCATCGCAGCCGACATTGAAGGAGATGTGGCCAGGATGATGTCGGTGGAGGAACCGGACCTCGAAGGAGCCGCAGCGGATGCCGAAGTTGGGGAGGACACCGAGACCGCCGACGGCATCGAGGTCGAGAATGACAACTGATGGCCTGGGCCGCTGCCTTTATTTTCTTCTTTTCTGTTTTTGTTTCTCTGTATGCCAAAAAACTCCTTTAGCAAAGGTAATGGAAATTGGCAGTTTGTTACTTCACCTGCGTGTTTGCCTGTTTATGTTTGAATGTGCTTGTTCTGTCCAGCCATTGGGCGACTAGCCCCCAGTCTTACCATGATGCGAACTTGAGCACTTAGGTCAAGTCGATACTTAGGCACTTCTTGACTTGATTGCGGGCTGCTATAGGCACACACAAAGATTATGCAAAACACGCAGAAAATGTAGACAAGTATAGTCTTAAGCCTCTGTGCAAGGTTGTCACTGGCCCAAGTCCCTTGAGGGCTTAGATCCTAGTGACCTCTTGGAATCAGGCTACAGCGTAGCGTGGCAAGACAGCAGGTTCCCAGGAGTGGTTTTAGGCCTGCAGTGTTCACAGTGACAGCCAGCAGTGCTTCGCAGAGCCAACCCAAGGTGTGCGAGTTGTATTGAACCACCGTGCCAAACTCGCGCTCCGGTTGCCCGTTCTTGCACGACGCTAACGTTGGGTGTTTCCTTTTATCAGCGAGGAGCCATCAAGCTACCGGCGCCGGTGACAATCATGCACAACTCGACCCGCCAGGGCGTATGTATGGAAGACAGGTTGACAACACAAGGTAAGACAACATATCTTGACCTCAAACGGCTGGGCGACCAGCCCAGGACGCGGGGTGACCAACCCTCAAGCACCGGGCGACCAGCCCAAACCGCCGAGCGAGTAGCCCCCAGGATGCAATTTTGAGCCTTTAAAGTAGGTCAGCGCTCTGTCTGTGATTGTAAGTAACCACTAAAAACATAAGCAGAGGTTATACAGAGCCTGCAAGAAATAGGCTCGGAGAGCATAAGTCCCCGCATAGGGTTGTCATGGTCCCTTCCTTTGGAGCTTAAGTCCTTGTGATTTTCTGGAAACCAGGCCACGACGCTGCGTGTCAAGGTAGCGGGTTTCCAGGGGTGGTATTAGGCCTGTGGTGTTCACGGTGACAGCCAGCAGTTCTTCGCAGAGCCAACCCGAGGTGTGCAAGCCGTATTGAACCACTGTGCCAAACTCGCCCCCTAGAAGCCCGTCCCTACCCGACGCAAACGCCGGGTGTTACCACGTATCGACAAGGGACTGCCAAACTATCAGATCTAGTGACACCCACGCGAAAGGCTACCCACCAGGGCACAAAATAGATAAAAAGGATGCAGCAAGAGCCTTAGAGGCAAACAACTTTACTGATCACCAAGAGCCGCCGATCAGCAAGGGGAGCCCACCATGCAGCTGATCGAAACGAGCTACCAAGCACTTACAGTTCTTATGGATAAAACTTTTGTAATAACTCCACGTTGTAGGAACTTGCCAGTTCCTGGCCGTCCTCAGTGACCAACCGGACCGCCCCGAGTCGAGATACTGAGACCACCTTGAAGGGGCCCTCCCAACGGGGAGACAGTTTGTGGAGCCCGGCATGCATCTGGATTCTATGCAAGACCAGGTCGCTAACTGCCAATGTTCTCTCGTGGACCCGGGAGGCGTGGTACCGACTGAGACTTTGCTGGGGTACCGAGTGGCACGCAAGGCCACCCGGTCACGCACCTCCTCCAGAAGGTTGACTTTCTCTCTCCGATGATCTTCCTGGTTCTCCTCATTGAATGCTGAGACGCGTGGGGAGCCGAGCGACAGCTCGGAGGGGAGAGCAGCTTCCGCCCCGTAGACCAGAAAGAAAGGTGTTTCTCCAGTCGCCCGATTGGGTGTGGTCCGAAGTGACCACAACACAGTCGGGAGTTCTTCCGTCCAGCGTGCCCCCCGCTTGTGGAGCCGGTCGAATGCCCTCGTCTTGAGGCCCCTCAACACCAGCGCATTGGCATGCTCTACTTGGCCGTCACTCTTGGGATGAGCCATTGAAGCGAAGCATACTTTGGTGCCCATGTCATCGCAAAACTCCAGGAAGGCCGCGCTGGTGAATTGGGTACCGTTGTCGGTGATGATACGGTTGGCGACTCCAAAGTGGGTGAAGATCTCGTGCATGAACCTGACAATAGCAGAAGCTGTGATGGCACGTACTGCTTCGGCTTCAACCCACTTGTGAACTTTTCGATGGCAACAAACAGGTGGGTGAAGCCCCCTATGGCCCGCGGGAACGAGCCCAGGATATCCAGCCCCCGGACCGCGAACGGCCAATAGAGCGAGATGGTTTGCAGAGCCTGGGCTAGTCGGTGGATTTGCCTGGCGAAGAACTGACAAGCTTCGCATTTCCTCACCAGCTCGCAAGCATCCTGGAGGGTGGTAGGCCAATAAAATCCTTGGCAGAACGCTTTGCCAACAAGCGTCCGGCCAGACATATGGTTCCCGCACATGCCTCCATGGATATCAGAAAGCATGGCGCTCCCCACTTCCCGAGTGATGCACTTCAGTAGAATTCCGTTTCTGCTCCAGTGGTATAGGTCCCCACCTACCAGAGCATAGCACTTGGCCTTGCGTGCAATCTTCTTAGCTGAGGCATCATCGTCGGGGATCACTTGGTCTCGCAGGAAGGTTAGGATAGGATCCATCCACTGACCTTCTCAGCCAAGTGTGGCAATCACATGGTGATCGCCCGGGTACTTCGCTTGGCCAAGCTTTTCCCCGAGGCTCTCTGAATTGGAGGCCACGACAGATGCCCCGCCCTCCCCGCCTGAGTCGGAGGCCGCGACAGCTGCACCATCGTCCCTAGCGGTATCGACAGACGGTCACGATAGCCTTTCTTCAAAGGCCCCGACCAGAATAGAAGTTCTTGAGGACACGAGCTGTGAAAGCCCGTTCGCCATGTGGTTGTCGCGTCGAGGGATATGGATATACCCCAGTCCTTCGAAGTGGTGCTCCATCTTTCTGACCTCCGCCAGGTACGCAGCCATCGTAGGGTCACAACATTGAAATTCCTTCCGCGCTTGATTGATGACTAGTAGGGAGTCGCCCTTGACTTGGAGATGTCGGACGCCCAGTGCCGAGGCAGCGCGCAGCCCGGCTAGCAAGCCCTTGTATTCGGCTATGTTGGTGGTAGCTTTGAAGTCGAGGGTGACTACATACTGGAGGATGTCACCGGTCGAGGAGACCAGGACAACCCCAGCCGCCGCGCCTTCCAACCTGAAGGAACCGTCGAAGAACAAGGTCCATGGGGAAGGCGCGGGCACTTCTTCAGCTTCAAGTGCGGAAGGAGTCCACTCGGCAAAGAACTACGCCAGCTTCTGGCTCTTGATGGTGGTGCGGGGTACAAACTTGAGGCTGAATTCCCCCAGCTCCACCGACCACTTGGTGATGCGGCCTTCGATTTCCTGGTTATGGAGGATCTCTCATAAAGGATAGGCCGTGACCACCATGATTTCTCAGCCGTGGAAATAGTGTCGCAGTTTCCTAGACACCATCAAGACGGCGTACAGCATCTGCTATGCCTGCGGGTACCGGGTCTCTACTTCATGTAATACCTTGCTGACGTAGTAGACCGGCTTCTGGATGCCTTCCTTCTCCACCACCAGCACTACACTTACCACCACTGGAGTAGTGGCAATGTACAGGAGCAGTGGTTCGCCAGGCCCGGGGGCAACTAGCACCAACGGGGAGGAGAGGTACTGCTTCAAATCTTCAAATGCTCATTGAGCCTCTTCAGTCCACTCAAAGTGGATGGTCTTCTTCAACAGCTTGAATAGGGGCAGGCTTCTTTCTCCCAACGGGGCGATGAATCGCCCAAGGGACGCCAGATGACCAGCCAGGCACTGGACTTGCTTGAGCCTAACCTGCGGCTTCATGTATTCAATGGCCGCTATCTTGTCTAGATTGGCTTCAATGCCTCGTCTGGATATGAGGAATCCCAGCAGCTTCCCAGAGGGCACGCCGAACACACATTTCTCAGGGTTTAGCTTTAAGCAATTCTTCTGGAGGTTAGCAAAGGTTTCCTTCAGGTCTTCAATCAATTCCTTGCTCTTCTTAACCTTTACAACCAGGTCGTCGACGTACACCTCAAGATTTCGCCCTATCTACGGGCGGAAAGAAATATGCATGGCACGTTGATAAGTAGAACCAGCATTCTTTAATCCAAAAGCCATTCTAATATAACAATAAACACCCATCGGGGTTACAAAAGCAGTTTTTTCTTCGTCTTCCATCGCCATGCTAATCTGGTGGTACCCGGAGTACGCGTCCAGAAAGCACAGCAGCTCACACCCCGCCGTCGAGTCGACAATGAGATCGACACGAGGTAGGGGGTAAGGATCTTTCGGGCAGGCCTTGTTGAGGTCGGTGAAGTCGACACACATTTGCCACTTCCCATTGGACTTCTTGACAAGCACAGGATTGGCAAGCCACTCAGGGTGAGAGACTTCCCTGATGATTCCTGCGCCAAGCAACTTCTCTACCTCCCCCTGAATGGCATCTTGCCGCTCTGGTGCCTGCCTCCGGACCTTTTGTTGGACCAGGTGCCCTCCTGGGAGCGTTGCCAGTCGGTGCTTGATCACCTCCCTGGGGACCCCAGTCATGTCAGACGGTTGCCAGGCGAACACGTCGGAGTTAGACTGGAGGAAGGTGATGAGCATGTCTTCCTATTTGGCGCTGAGGTTGGCGCCAATGTTGATGATTTTCCGGGGCTCACCCTCACTCAGGGAGACCGCCTTAACCTCACTGGCCGAGCCGGGCGAGGCACGGGTCTGCGCCTGAGGGGCTCCCGCATAGGCGACGTTAGTCCGCCCTACGCAGGTGGCGTCGGCCAGGTCCAGTGCGTGCTTGTGGCAGCGCAAGGTTTCCGGCCTGTCCACCTGGAAAGATATGGGGCCACCAGACCCTGGTATTTTCACCACCATGTACGCATAGTAGGTTGCCACCATGAACTTGGCCACGCCGGTCGGCCGAGTAAGGCGTTGTAGGGGAGGTCGAAGTCAGCGACCTCGAAATCCACCATCTCAATGTGGTAATTTTCTTCCCGGTTGACAGGAGGCGACTGGCCAGGGGATCGAGCCACCCGGGCTATCCCATAGAAGGTAAGGCCAGCGCAACTCTGTTGCTTGATCCGAGTGCCCGGTATGCCTTAAAGGATAGGAGGTTGATGGAGCTCCCTCCGTCCACTAGCACCCGCCCAAGCTTCACGTTTTGGACCGTGGGCAAGACCACGATTGGGAGGTGACCTAGACCGGCAGTGCTCTCAGGGTGGTCGGCCCGACTGAAGGTGATCGGCTCCTCCGACCACTTCAGCGTTTGACCCGCCCCTGTGCTTGGCATCGTGGCGCAGACCTCCCTCCTCAGCCGCTTGTAAGCCATGTTGGAGGAGTAGGTGGCCGAGCCACCATGAATGTACGCCACGGTTTGGTCTGCCTGCTGGAAAGCCAGTGGGGTAGGATCTTCATCTTGGTCATCGTCGTGGGGGCGGCGCTCTTTCAGCCGCTGCTCTACCATTTTACTCACAACCTGGCAACCGGCCAGATCATGAGTGTTGGTCCCGTGGATCGGGCAGTAAAGCTTGCCCTCTTTCTCCTCGCGGCGGTCGTTCCTCCAACCGCGGCGATTGTCCCGCCAGTCGAGGTGGTCATCCCGCTGGTCGCGGCAGTCGCGCCTTCGTGGGCTGGCGTTCTTGTGGTCGCGCTCGGCGACCAAGACCCGCTTGGTCTCAACCGCCTCACGCTTCCATGCCTTCTTGTTTGTGGGGCCGGGGCCCCTCGAGGTCCCTGCCTTGTCTCTGGCACGACCACCCGTGGGGCCGGACACCGGCCCTCGCGCCTACGCCGCCCGCGCGCACTTTTGCACGAGGGAGAAAAGCTCAGAGGTGGTGGCGATGTTGCGGGTCGCCATCTTCTCCCTCATCTTGCGGTCTCGAACACCCCTTTGAAAGGTGATGACGACCGACTGCTCTGAAATCCGGGGGATCGTATTGCGACAATGGCTAAACCGCTGGATGAAGTCACGCAACGACTCCCCTTTCTCCTGCTCGAGGCTTGAAGGATGATCTCCATGCCCGATTGGGTGTATGAACCCTAAAAGTTGGCGACGAAAAGGCCGCACAACTCCTCCCACGAACGTATTGACCCTCGGGGGAGGTTCAACAGCCAAGAGCGGGCGGAGCCCGTCACGGCCATTGGAAAGTAGTTGGCCTTGGCCTTCTCAAACCCGCCAGCTGCCCGCACCATCGTGGTGTAAATCTGCAAGAACTCCTCCGGGTTGGTGGTGCCATCATATTTCTCGATGGATGCTGGGCGAAACCTTTCGGGCCACGCCACGCGGCGCAGCCGTCGAGAAAACGCCTGGCACCCGATGCCATAGGGGGAGTTCGACCGTCCACCTGAACCCCAGCCCGAAGATCGTGTCGGGGAGTGTGGAACTTGACTCCCGAAAGAATCGTAGGAATGAACCTCCTCCTTGCTCCAAAGGCGAGAATCGCGAGAGGAGCTCTCATCGCCAGGAGCTGTCCGCTTGCCGCGGCCTTGCTCCTGGGCTCGGCGACGCTGTAAGTGATCATGCAAATCTTCACCGTGCTATCGACGACGCCTCTCCAGATGAGCCCTTAGGTCCCCACGGTCCCTTGCGGAACTGGGACCTGCGTCTTGTATACCTTTTCCATTGCCCTGGCCCTCCTGGCCAGAGCTCTTGCCGCTCGGATGGCTGGACGCTTGGGTGCGGTCAGCACGCACCCTTGGTCGGGAAGTATCAATGGTGCCCGACCGGCCGGGCAGCCCTACACGGAGCTGAGCCGCGTCCACGAGGCCAGCAATGTCCCATAGCCACGGCGTGGCCGGGGTGTCTCCTGCGAGTTCCACAGGAGGGTGATCCAGGAGGAGACGAACCGCATGCAGGTTTTGGGCCAGAGTAGCTGCCTCCATGGCCAATCGGCGCCGAACCGGGGGTTCGACCGCCACTAGGGGGGCACCGCTGCCATCCTGCGGGGGCGGCGTGATACGATCTCTCGCTCGGCGGGAGCGCCGGGACGAGTTCCGGGCACTGCTAGCCTCCGCCGCTTTTTGTTGTCTTGAGGGTGAACCTGCCATCACCAGATGCATGGGCTCTCTTCAAAAAGAAGACCGGAATCCGCCGGAGAGGTGGCGGAGTGAACCAACCGCTAGCCCCCATACCTGGCGCGCCCCTGTCGGCGTGTTCCACCAGACAGGACCCTATCGAAAGACTGGGTTTTCCCCAACAAGGGGATTGTATGGTTCAGTAGAAGGCATCTTCATGGATGGAAACCCTAATGACTCTCAAACGAAGGATCTCGGGGCCAACAGACCAAAAGAACACAATGATATTCCCAGGTTCGGGCCCCCAAGGTGGGTAATAGCCCTACGTCCTGCTAGATCTTTGTTGATGTGTGTGTTGGGCTTGGTTACAACGCTTTCTTGATCTACTATTCGTCATTTTTCCAGATCTGGGATCGGATCTCGGATTCACAACCCCCCTCCCCATGCACCAGAGCTCCCTTATATGGACCGGGCTGGCTCGGGCAGGTAAAAGGGGGGTGATATCATGATGATCTATGATACATTTATTACACTCGTCAGAGTAGTCTTGTTCCTCATGCCTCATTTAATGTCGGCGCATGGCTTCATTTAATGTTGGCACATGGCTTCACCCGGTCCTCCCGGGATATGACATTCCTGCGACAGGTTTGGTGTGAGGCGTCAGAGGAATGGGCCATCGTCTTGTTGATAGCACACTTCTTCGCAATCAATGGCCCTGGCACGGCATGCCAGGCTCTAACATAGCGTGTCAGGGGAAGGAGACTTCGAGGCGAAGCTTTCTACACAGCCTTTTGGTCATTTGTGTGGCCGCGGCGGCGTGGCTGCCCACCGCCGCCAAAGCCGCCACGTGGGCGACGCCAAGCGGCGGGGGCATCTCGCCCACCTTCTCCGAGCCGCCACAGGCCGACGTCGGCGGCAGGCATCTCGCCCACTGCCGCCCGAGCCGCCCGTGGGCCGACGCCAGCGTAGCGGCGTGGTCGCCCACCGCCGCTAGGCCGCCACGTGGCCGACGCCAGAACAAGCAGGCGCCCGCCCACCGCGACCGCCACAGGCCGCGCCCGAGCGAGCAAGGCGTCCTCGCCCAACTGCTCGCCAGGCCACCACATGGGCTGACGCCGGGCGAGGAGGGCGCCACGCAATGAATGTGCCTAGGCTTTGTCCAAGATTATTTTTCCCCTCCTCACCCAGGATCTCAACCTCTACTTTGCGGTATCTATCAATTGTACTATCAACTGAAACTCTGGCATATCCCTGAGGAATTAGGCGGTTATGCAACATCTGCCTCTCGCTTCGTGGTCAAGCCACCCCTTCAGCCACCTTGATGGTAATGTTCGCTACTGGCAGGTGCAGATTGCAACGTGTTGGCTTTGTGATTTTGTCCACAGGAAAACTACACGCTGAGTTCTCTTCAGGAGCGCCTGCGAATGCTTGGCTTCTTTTATGAGGCGCGGCGGGACTCTGGAGCTGGTGGCCGTCGTCATGTGACTGACGTTCGCTAAGGACATTTGCTAGCATTTCTTGCATCTTTTGTGTCTTTTCTTCAAATTCAATTTCCCTTCTGTGCATTTGGTCTTCTCTTTCTCTTACACGTTCATCCAACTGTTCTTATCTAGATTTCTTTGGTCGTTTATAAATTTCAGCATCCTTTGGGAACGCTGCTTTCCAGGGCACCAAGCCAAACCCTTTGGTGCGACTAGGGTGCTCTTTATTACCCAAGGCGCGTGTTAGCTCATCATTCTTCCTTCTTGGATGGAAGGAGCCCTGAGTAGCTTGGGAGTGGGCATCTGCGATCTTCTTCGAGATTTTCTCGTCTTTCTCACTTCTGAAGCTTAAGCTACCATCATCTGATAGACTAGCTCCCCTCGCAAGTAGCCAATACTTTGATCTTGGGGCCATCTCAGACATCGCAGTAATAACACCACTATGAGTTAGCTGTTCTTCCCATGCATCCCACTTGGGTACTTTCCTCACGTAGCTACCAGTGCCTAGCACATGAGGGTAAATGTTCTTGTCTGAATTAGCCTTGTTCTGTTGGCTGATAGCCTAGGCTTCATCAGATTTCTTATACTACACGAATTCATCCTAAAATTGCTCTAACCTCGGGTATCTATTAAAATCTGGCGTTTGATCCTTCTTGACATACTTCTTATTCAGCTTTGTCTTCCAGTTCTTCCATGTGGATCCCATAACGGTTAGTGCACATTTCCTGGCAAGCTCCAACTGATCTTCGGAAAACTGGAACTTCGCTCTCAACTCTGTCCACAATGTTTCCTTGATGTCATCGGGAACATACAACGGGCAATCGCGCTGACATGTCCATGATTTGTAGATGATGGGCACATTATCTCTAGCTAGGACCCTGCATGCTATCTGATATGGCCCAAGCAACGATGTGGGTATAGCTGGTTCCCCAACTATGTTAAGCTCCACAGCCACTTTTCGTTCACCTGTGCGCATCTTGCTAGGACCTCGCCCACGACGCTGCCTTCGTTCACCTAATGTCTGATCATGCATTTTGATCGTTTCATTAGTTGTTTGGCCCTACTAGAAAATTACCCCGTCTATGTGAAGAATTTCATCGGAAAGCACATCCTACTCAAGAATGGTACTAAAGAATTACCTCATTTACATTTGTTGCCTCGGGGGTTGTTCTAGGTTAAGGAACCTTATTGGGCTTTGCTCCGGGCTTTGGTTTACGGGCTCAGCGCCATTTGGCACTTTTCCCTGATTGGAGCCCATGTGCAGCAAGTTTATCTGAAATTTAAGTTAATAAAGTCATGAGATGAATCTTCGCACAACTTGAATGACCATTTTGTCATGTGTTACAGTTGCTAATATCAACGTTTTGCATTTATAAGGCGTAATATCAACGTTTTGCATTTATAAGGTATAATGACCATTTTGTCGTGCGTTAGAGTTGCTAATATCAACGTTTTGCATTTATAAGACGTAAGATCAACATTTTGCATATATAAGGCGTAACATCAACGTTTTGTCATGCGTGTCGTACTTGGCTGGAATGGGCACTACCCGCCAGTGGTGGAACAAATTCACATGATGCCGATACATTTGACATGACATAGAAATTTCAAAATTCAAATACATTACATTCCATATATACATGATACATAGAAATTGCTTCAAAATTCACATATATATAGAAACTTCGAAATTCACCAAGAATTAGAATAATTCACATGATACATATACATTTGACATGATACATAGAAGTTGCATAATAATATAAATAGGAACAATAACAATAACAATCTTAGAACCACTCGCCCAAGCACGCTCGAGACCACACACTCAGGAATGCCAAAGTCCTCGTGCATGGGAATGGTCGGGTCCATGCACTCAAGAACACCCAGATGATTATATGCGTCTGGGAGCAATCTTTACCTTTTAATGATAATGAAGAACAACGATTTATGAACAATATATAAGCAAATAAACAACCTGAAAATGTTTCTACTAAGGTACAACACAGTAAGCATCTCATTTTGTGTCCCGAATATATAGCTCCCATATATGCACAAGAGGTAGACATAGTAACAAATATATAAATCTCCAAAACTAATTTTTCAATTGTCATGTCCTTGCAAAAATCTCACCAAATTTTTTGCCTAGAACAATAATGCCATTCAGTAAATAAAGGATCCTTATCAAGAAATGAAACAGACAATGGTTTGAGAAACTACCAACTTCACACAACTGCGAATGAATGAATTGAGTGTACAAAAGAAATGGTCCTATCAATCAAAATACAGCATAACTACAGATTGCTTTATAGTTCCGTTTCATCCCAACTACCTAAGTAGGATGACAGACACTTTTGCAATAATGTGGAATCGCCTCAATAGGTGAAAGCTATGAAATGATCACTAGTGCTCAACTAGTTGCAACCTATTATCAGTCCAAGCCAAACACACATAGCAACGAATTTTCACACAGAAACATGAACTTAGCAGTAAATTGACTAACAAAGTGATAACATAGTGTGTATTAGCCAGTAAACTGATAGTAGTAGCGAGATAAGTGAAGTCTGATCATTATACATCAAAGGCACCATTATACATCCATTGCATCATGAAACATACATACATATATGATGCGAAATCTAGTCCAAAAACCATGCAAACAAAACCAAAATGCCAAAATTTACCGAAATCACTACAACAAACCCTAATTTTTTATTTTTTTCATTCCGCCAATATTTTGAATCTCGACCCAGCTATCACACATACTATCACACATGCCTCCACAGATTGTGCCATAGAAGCATCACACAAAGATGACAGTACATAGAGGCAAACAAATACACTATTGAGAGAGTTCATAAGTTGTCCGTTCGGCACTAATCCATCATTGTTAGCAAATGGGAAGATACAGTAATATGAGTACAACATTATGGGAGCTGACAAGCTACATCGAGCACACACACTCACTGGTGGGGGGAAGCAGACGGTCAGGGGCGGCGCGGTGGGGGGCGCTGGTGGGGGGTCAACACCTATCGAGGGCCAGCGGTGGGGGTGACGCCAGAGCGGGGAGGGTCAGCGCGCAGACGAAAGGGCTCGACAGTTCAAAACAGGAAAAAATGGCTAAGTGCGGGGAAGAGGGGAAGAGGCCATATTTATATAGAAATGAACATTAATACCGTTTAACAAAACAACCAGCACTGATAATAACTATCTGTGCCGGGTTAGTTCAGACCCGGCAGTGATAAAACTATCAATGCCGGGTCAAATATTACCCGGCAGTGATATAAACTACTATCAGTGGCGGTTATTCAGACCCGACAGTGATAAAACTATTAGTGCCGAGTCAAATATGGCCCGGCAGTGATGCAAATATATCACTGCTGGTTTGAATTATAACCGGCAGTGATGTTATTACTATCAGTGACGGGTGGGGAGTATGACCTGGCACTGATGTGTTCTATTAGTATCGACTGTCGTAGGTCAACCAGCACTGATGTTCACCATCTGTGCCATGTCACCATGGCACCGGCAGTGATAGTCCCCGCCACCCCCCGTGCATGCCAAGTGTTGTTGTGGCAGAAATGGCGGTGGAAAATGCTGCCGCGGCAAGGATTGGTTAGCACCAAGGATTTCTGCCGTGGCAAGGAAAATTGTCACACTAGTTTTACATAATTTAATTTGTGTTAAACTAGTATATAATTGATGTAAAAAGGCCATGCATAAAAGAATAATGTTCCTCATCCAATACTTAAAAAATTGATTACTCCTTAATAAAATAGTACTCAAATGGGAGAAGAGGAGACAAATTGATTTCATCCATTGGACATAGATCTGAAGTCTCAAAATTTAAGTGCTATTTACCAAAAAACACTAGATACCCCCCGTGTGCAAGGATTGTATTTTCTGAATTTTCTAGCATTAATGGTTTTTATTGAGCCTTTGCTTTTAAAAATAAAAGTCCAATAAAGTGAAATGGTAAAATGGTAAAAATAAAAAGGTAAAAACATAAATCAACAAAAATCTGCAAAATGTTTATATTACAAATTGAAGCATGTCCTTCGTACAAAATGTTTATATTATGAATTGAAGCTTGACCTTCATAATAATCAATAGTCCATACATTACAAATTGAAGCTTGACCTTCATAATATTTATATTACAAATTGAAGGTTGACCTTCATAATAATCAATACTCCATACATTACAAATTGAAACTTGACCTTCATACATTACAAATTGAAGCTTGACCTTCATAATAATCAGTACTCCATACATTAGAAATTGAAGCTTGACCTTCATAAATTACAAATTGAAGCTTGACATTCATAATAATCAATACTCCATACATTACAAATTGAAGCATGTCATTTGTACAAAATGTTTATATTATAAATTGAAGCTTGACCTTCATACAAAATAAAGCATATCCTTAATTATACAACTAAGTTACGATCCGACCTTCGTTATGATCGCGGCGTATGTATGTAGCTTCCTCTATGTCTTCCATGAGACTTAGGTCGATGTTCTCACCGAAAGGAGGAAGCTCATTGAATTGGTTATAGTCTTCTTCGTCGACTACATTCTCAACTCCCACAATCCTTCTTTTTCCTTGAAGAACCACGTGGCGTTCTTTGTCAACTAGATCCCTTACAAAAAAATTTGTGTAACGGCATTAGCAAGTACGAATGGTTCTTCTCTATATCCGACGTGTTTGAAGTCCACGGTAGTGATACCGTACTTGCCGATGTTCACGACCCTAGGTAACCTAACCCACTGGCACTGAAAGAGGGGGACCTTCAAAGGCCCAAAGTCAAGCTCCCAAATCTCTTCTATGAATCTATAGTACGTCTGTATATTTCTATTACTGTCATAGGCATCTATATAGACCCTGCTGTTTTGGTTGGTGCTCTTGTTATCTTGTGCTCTCGTATAAAATGTATATCCATTGATGTCATATCCTTCAAATGTCAAAATTGTATATGACGGTCCCTTAGCCAACGCTCTTAATTGAGTACACTCTGTCTGCGTATGCATCATGTGTCTAAGCAACCAATCTCCAAAGTTATCTCTATGCTCTCTCGCGATCCAAACCTCAGACTTACATGTGTTTTTTCTTCGTAGCATGTTCTTGTGCATGTTGACATACGGGGCCGCTACAATTGATTGGTGCAGAACTGTAAAATGTGTTTGTGTGAATGAAGTACGATCATTCGTACGGATCAATTTCTGACCTAGTGTCCCTTTCTCTTGTAGCCTCCCTTCATGGCGAGATACGGGCACACCAATCGGTTTGAGATCCATGTAATCAATGTAGAACTCGATGACCTCCTCGGTACCCCAACCTTCGACAATGCACCCTTCCGGCCGATGTCGATTACGAACATATTTCTTCACAACCCCCATGAACCTCTCGAAAGGGTACATCTGATGTAGAAACACAGGGCTAAGAAACTGTATCTCTTTCACAATATGAACAATGAGATGGACCATAATATCAAAGAAGGATGGAGGGAAGCACATCTCAAACCGGCAAAGAGTGTGGATCACGTCTTGCTGCAGTTTATCCAGTTTCAACGGATCGATGACTCTGTGAAATCGCGTTGAAGAATGAACACAACTTTATAATTGGGTCTCGCACTTTCTCTGGCAGAACACCCCTAATTGCAACAGGAAGCATTTGTGTCATCATCACGTGGCAATCATGAGACTTCGTACCAATTAATTTCAAGTCTTTCATTGAGACTAGCCTCTTTATGTTGGCAGAATAACCGGATGGAACTTTGACTCCGTGCAAGCACTCACACACGCTAATTTTCTCAATTTTGCTTAGAGTGTAGCAAGCTATGGGAAGGTGCTTTTTTCCATGACCCAAGTCTTCGTGATACAGCTCTTTCCTGAGTTTCATATCTTTTAGGTCCATCCGTGCGTTGAGTGTATCTTTTGTTTTGCCAGGTATGTCTAGTGAAATACCAAGTAAGCTGTCACACACGTTCTTCTCTATATGCATGACATCGATCGCATATCGAACATCCAGGTGCTACCAATAAGGTAGGTCCATAAATACTGATCTCTTTTTCTAGAAAGGAGTTGTATCACCGGAACTCAGGACTGATGTACTTCCAGCTCCCTTTCCATGGATAATTTTAATATCCTTTACAACCGCAAATATTTCTTTGGCGTTACGATGTTGCGGAGCTGAAGTAGTATCCTTTGTACCATCAAAAGCTCTCTTGTTATTGCGATACAGATGGTCCCTGAACCTACGATGTTGCATGTAACACATTTTTCGGCAGTATTTTAGCCACCGACTACCTATATCACCCATGCAATGGATGCATCCATTGAATCCTTTTATAGTCTGGCCCGAAAGATTGCCAAGAGCAGGGTAATCATTGATGGTTACGAATAACAACGCGCGTAGCATGAAGTTCCCTCTTTTGTACTCATCCGATACCCGTACACCATCGTTCCACAATACTAGAAGATCTTCAACCAGTGGTTTGAGGAACACATCAATATCGTCGCCAGGTTGTCTCGGGTCTTGAATCAATAGCGGCATTATAATGTACTTCCACTTCATACAAAGCCAAGGAGGAAGGTTGTATATACATAAAGTCACCGGCCACGTGCTATGATGACTACTCATGTTGCCGAAAGGATTCATTCCACCTGTACTGAGTCCAAACCTATTGGAGGAATCCAGCGGGGCTTTCGAAGCTTCCCCTGAGATAGAGAAGCGGGACCCCCCCGTTTCTTCATGAGCTTCCCAAGGGGAGATCTGTCACGAGGTTGAAGGGGTCTTCTTGTGCCCGTGGGTATACCTCCAGGTCATACTCCGTAAAGGGTCTTCTTAGGCCCCGTGGGCATGTCTCCAGGACCTACCCCGTAAAGGGTCCTCCTAGGCCCCTCGGGCATGTCTCCAGGGCATACCCCGTAAAGGGTTCTCCTAGGTCCCTTAGGCATGCCTCCAGAGCTTACTTCGTAAAGGGTCTTCTTAGGCCCTCTGGGCATGTCTCCAGGGCATACCCCGTAAAGGGTCCTCCTAGGCCCCGCGGGCATCACTACTACAGAACCAGCTACCACAAGCGGCTCATAACCCCCTTTAGAAGCGGTTTTATAACCGCTTCTAAGCAACCGCGTGTGATACCCGTCGGGTATCACAAGCAGTTGCTCGAACCGCTTGTTCTGTGGCACCAGAAGTGGTTGGGAAGGTGTCCAGGAAGGCCAGTGGAGCCGCCACGTGGGGACTCCACAAGCGGTTCGTGTTACAAACCGCTTGTGGAGAAGGATATCCAGAAGCGGTTAGTCTTACCAACCGCTTGTGGAGAGCAACACTCCAGAAGCGGTTAGAGTCACCAACTGCTTGTGGAGAGAGTTTTCGATTATATGTATTATAGAATATGTTCTTACGGTGTTTTAATTGTATATCGTTTTTGACCATAAAATTAAATATGAGTGGAGGAGTTTTTGCGCAATTAAATATATATTACATATACATACTCATACACATGTTCACAAGCTAGCTCAGTACACAAAAAAACGAACTTAATAGTGTAAAAAATGGACAAGTACATACACGCAACCGACGTTTACAAGTTTGAATGATGAAAAAAATGATTATCGAACTCATTTCTTGCATGCGTCACTCTTTATGTCCTTGGTCGACGTGGATGTCATCATCAATTCAGCGCTGTTCAACGTAGGAAACCTTACGTGGAACTCGCCATTTGGAGATACAACCTCGTCGACAATGAAGCCGATGAGTTGTTCTTGGAGTGCGCGACTTTTGTCAAAGGTAGCACGTTAACGTGCTCATGGATGTTGGGCTGACAATTAATTAAGCGGGAAGTATATAAATATCCGATCACATGCAATTAATTAAAATGTAAGTTGTAGCTAACAAATTGACATGCATATACGAACCTCGGCATAATGTTCCAGCTCATCGCCATGGATAAAACTTTGAATATAGTGGAACACGTAGTAGCCACATAAGTTGTTTCCAGCCGTCTGGCGTTTAACCTTCACGGGGAGAAATTTCAGAATATCAGATGAAGAACTGATATGGCGCATGTATATTAATAATAGTTTTTGTAGTACGTACCTGAGTGCTTACTATGACTTCGAATTCTTTCTTGAATTCTCCTTTTTGCTTCTTCTTAAACTTTGCAAATGTCCTGTTAAGGACGTCAATGAACCATTGGTATTTTTGGACTGGGTTCCTTCTTGAGTCATGAACTATAATCCTGCTGTTGTCAAGCTCGATGACTAGAAGGATCCAGTGAAACCTATTCATATATTGCAACACATGTGTAAGAAAGTAAAGGGCTAATCGTACTATCAATGGCTTAAGAAATACAAGAACAAGAGGTTTGTGAGAACACGTACTTGAAGTTGAAGGGCAGAAGTATGTACGGTTTGTAGTGCTGTTTCAACATTGCATACAAAAGGTATGCCTCAACTAGCGGTTGTTGCTTGTCGTATGACCAGACTTTCTCGTTGACAACCTCTGGGTCGATGAAGCCAACGTTCTGTTTGCCCAGTCTTGTACATCGTTGTATCTCCATTCTACATAAGAAGGGATTACTAAGTTAATTAGATTTTCAATTTTGTGGTGCGAGAGGAAGCAAACGGTAAACTTAGTAGATCGACACTTCGGACACCAAAGAGGACATGAAAGACACGTTGACCTCGTCTCCTTGGTACACATGGTACAAGTCATCGAATTCCAACCATAGTTACTGTTGTTCCCTGGAAGAAATGCTCATCTTGGAAACGGAGGAGGAACATTTGCTCTTGTTTAGATGCCCTTTCCATGTACCATTCATGCATTTGACGCATCTTGGTTGGGAGATCTTTTATATCTTTTGGATCAATTAGCGGTTTGCCCAACTCATACTTCCATTTGGTTGGTGCCACTGGAAGATCCTGGTCTATTGATTGGAGTCCCGCCTCCTTCAGGAATGCCATTTTCCTCAACTCCTCAGCACTCTGCTGATCTTTCACTTTCTTCTTCTTTCCCGCTGACAGAACCCGTGTATTTTTCACTGTAGCCTTTCCTATTATCCTTTTGTATTCGCTCATCACAGGCAGTGGCGCCGTTCCGCATGACTGAAAGTGCTTCACAGTTTTTTATCTATTTTAACCTTGAGCTCTGGCTTCTTTGGCGCAAGCTACCTAGCCACATCTGTCTTTACGGATGCAGCTAGCTCCTCCGCGGTCAGATCATATGGCCTCTTTGTCGGTTCCTTTGACCTTCTCTGGCTGCCGAATGCCGACTTCGTGGGAGGAGGTGGCAGTGCGGGATCCCTCCTTCTGACATCAAGCTTCTTCCTCGGGGGAGATGCTGGAGGCATGGTGACTGGAGATGTTGGGTGCTTCTTACTATCAGGCGGTGGCGGTGGCGGCAGAGTCGGGCTTCTTTGTGGAGCGGGAGGTGGAGGAGGCGTGGCCTGGACCACCAGGGAAGCATTGCATGCAGGCGACGCTGGAGGAGTCGTGGGTTGTTGATGTGGAGGAGGCGTGGCCTGGACCACCAGGGAAGCATTGTGGGGCCTCTCTTGCTGGAGATATAACCTCCACACCATCTGGAAATATGATGTCCTTTTTGCGCCAGAGGATGAATGTGCCATGGAGGGCCTGTCCAAGCTTGGTCACCTCGTCGCCCCCAGCAATCTCGAGCATGAGATCTTCGAAGCCCCCCACCACCTCTTCCACCGTGACCTTCGAGTATCCGGAGGGTATCTGGTTGCAGTGGAACGTCTGGCCCGCCTCCACCGGATAAGCCATGCCGTAAGCCACCTTGAAGGAGAGGTTACGCATATCAATGTGTAGCTTCGTGACCGGCGGCGAACCTTGATCGCCCACGGAAGACGAACTGCGGGTAAATCTACTACAGGGGCCACGGCGGACGTGCAACTGCTCTTTTGCGTGGTCGGACTGATCACGGATTCCGACGCCGCCTGAACATTGGTAGATCGTAGTGCTCCCTGAAGCTGGCTGATTGCTTCGGACACTTTTTGCGTGACCAGGTCATCGATGGAAGCCTTCGTAGCTCTAAGCTCTTCCTCCAATCGGCCCACTCTACCCTGATCTCTCCTCTTGCTTCTGTCCCGGCTCCTGTAAGTGCTTGAGTCTTTGGCAAAGCCGTGCCTCCATGGCACCTTCCCGAAACCTCGTGGTCATCCCGGTGCTCGGGGTTTTGAAGGGCATATGTTAGCTCGTCATTCTCCTGTCCGTCACCACGGATCTGACCGAAGTCGCTTTCGATGGCTTGTACAATCCTTTCACCAACTTCTTGGACTGTCGGTGCCATCACCAAGCTACCGTCATCAGCAAGTTTGCCCCCGTGAGCTAAGAACCAATTGCGCAAGCGGGGCTCCCAATCCTTAGTTTCAGGTACAACATCCTGCTGCCGAAGTTCCTCTTCCCGCTTGTCCCATTTCTTTGCAGCCTTGATGTAACCACTGGTCCCGAGATGGTGGTGGTATTTCTTCTTCTGGGCATTCACCCTGTTTTTCTCTCTCGTGGCCTGTCCTACATCCGACAGCTTGTATTCCCCGAAAGCATCCCAATGATCGGCCAGCTTAGGAAATTGATTGAAGTCTGGCCTTTCTCCTTTGTCGATGTACTTGCGGGTGAGGGACAACTTCCACTGCTGAAAGGAAGTTGCCATCTTCTTCAAAGCCCATCCCTTGGCCTTCTGTTCGTACCCTTCTGGAAAAGTGAAATTTTCCTTCATATCATTCCAGAGTAGTTCCTTGGTAGCTACAGGGACTTCGGCCCATTTCTGGATGCTGATTGGGACGTGATCCCTCACGTGGTAGCCGCAAGCGTTGTTGAAAGGGCCAATTGCTGATTCCGGGGCTAGCAGACTCCTGTCGTTGCCGACTTCGGTTATCACGTACTTTGTCGAAGGCTTCTTGTTAGGTCCTCGGTTCATTCCGGACTGGGTGGCCGATGAGGCACCGGGCTGGATACACAAACACATATAATATGAATGATTTTAGAATAACTAACATGTTTACGGTGATTTTATAATGGGTAAGAGTATACCTCGGTACTAGTGTTAACGGCCTCATCGACAGCGTTGGCAGCACCATCGTGATTTTCCGCATCAGTGTTAACGGCCTCATTGGCTAAGATGCTACCCAACGCAATGGTTGTAGGATCGAGGATGCGCCTAGAGGGGGGGTGAATAGGCGTTTTATGAAATTAATCGCTCACTAAACAATTCGCTCTAATACACCCCTAAGTCAAAACCTAATCAAAGATATATGCGGAAGCGATAAATAGGTTTTGACAATTAAAGCCTAAATCAACTAGGCTCACTAGTGCACTAACTAAATTAAATCTCTATACTAGAATTGCTATGTTGAACAAACAATTAATACTAAGCAATTCTAATTACAATCAAGCAATTGATTAATATGCAAAAGGTAAATACTTGAATGTAAAAAGACAAGAGACAACCGATGTTTTTTCGTGGTGTTCGGAGACTTGCCGGTCTCCCCTAGTCCACGTTGAGGCAAGCCCAACCACTTGGACCGGCTCCCGCTCAAGCACCCGCCTCTTTCCACTAGTCGTGGTTTTTCACGCTTTCGCGTAGGCTCAACTCGAACCTTCACAAACTTCGCCGGGGCTTCTTACAACCTTGAGAGCTCCCGCGCACGACGCCTACGCCGTCTAGGAGTCGATAACCTCCAAGAGTAACAGGCCGCTCCTCCGCTTGAACTTCACCGAGCACAACGAATGCGCTCCCGGTGATCACCAAGTGCAACACACGCACAATGACTCCCTCAAGTGCAACACATGCACAAGGGGTCACTCAATCCACTTTCTAATTGCAACACATGCAATTAGTCTCACTCTTTAGCTCAAAATCAACTTGTGGGAATGCAACACATGCAAACCACCTCCCAAAAACTCACACAAGAGCCAATATACAAATGAGAGCTTCAACACATGAACCACCACGCCCAAAATGCTCAATCAACTAGCAAATGCCCTCCCATGACCTCCTTTTATAGCCTCACAAAGAAAACTAGCGTTGGCACTACAACAGGAATGAGCTATAGCAACATACACATATGCTACTATATCTACGTATATGTGTTGCAAGCATCGCTAGCAACACATATTATAAGTGATGTTATAGGTGGTGTTGCTGAGGTAGCTCCCTGCAACACAAACTAGGTATTGTTATATATACGTATATGTGTTGCAAAGTAGCAACACATTTTTTAATATATAACAACACATGTTTTCAACATAGCTAACATTTGTTAGCATCACATAAGTGGTCTTTTGCAGCACAAATAAATATGCATGTAAAGTATGATTTATTTATTTGTTTCATATATATGAATAAAAATATATTTATCACAAATAATTTTTATTTGATAATACAATACAATTCAACATGAACAATGATCAATAGGTATATTGCATTGAATTTAAATAAAGGTGTTGTACATTGTTGCACATACGAAAGAAAAACAATTGATTTGTTCATTACACAAGAACTGAGAACATGATCCAATCTAAGTTCAAAAATATGAAATATGACATACTACTACTATATGCTACTGTCACTAAATTGTCATGTGCAAAAACAATAGCAAAAGAATATGAAACAACAACTAGACTACTCCTCCTCCTACTACTAAATTCCTTGCTTCTTGATCCCTTGATGAAGTAAACATCCAAATATATAACTCAACCATTAATTTTTGAGCCTACAAAAACAACAACAAAAATGCTTGTATGTAAATATTAAAGGACACGAGTGCAATAAAATTGAACCAAGATATAATTAACATACATGAACTATCTTATTATGCTACAGTTAAGGATAAATGCTAATATGAAAGCATGACTAAAATAAGCACAAAAGCAAAGGATTGAAAGTGCATTTATCACAACTAGTCATCTAGATATTGTAGTTAGAAACTATTTAAAACTTTTGTAGTCTATGTAATGTCATTGGCAAGCTAGTATTAAGAAGCTTCGTTTGACACAGTATGATTAGAACATCCTAATTCCTAAAGACCAAGTCTTTGCAATATTAACCTTAGTCCTCTTCCATATGTAATGCACATCCAGCTACAAGATTGAGATGGTAACCAAGATTTTTGGTTCAAACTAAGTTCATCATCAGTAGCACTGTCCAGCTACATGTAGCCTAACACGCCAAAGAAGCTCATCATCAGTAGTAATGTCCGCTAAAACATGGAAACATAAGAGTGTAGGTGTGTGACTTGTGTCCAGAGTGGTGAGATCTTTAGGGTCTACATCACACGCCGAGAGCATATGGAGGATAATGGAGGGGCTCACAGCAAGGGGGCATTCACCTGGGGTTCCATTCCCATTGCAATGGCACTATGAGCGTTACAATGTTGTATGCAATGGACATGATAGAAGGTAAACTGAAGGGAAGGGGAAATGGTGATAAGAACAGACCAGCTTGTTGTAGACGTTGAGGAGGCACCAAACGATGATCATGGCCCCGAGCTGTAGCATTCGCAGAATGCTGGCGCCCTCCGGCTTCCCACCGCCCTCCACCGGCTTCCTGTTATTAGGAAGTTAGCAGGGTGAAGTTATGCTAATACTTAATAGTACTAAAAATAAATAAATTCTAGCAAACCTGCAACTTCGACTCCGTGATCAAAGTATAGGATTCAGGTACTGGGAAAAAAGGTGTGATGGCCAATTAGCAAAATAGTCATGCAAGAAAAGCCTAGTAGAAGAACTGATCACGTCAAAAAAGGCAAAGAAAAAGATGACCCAAACAAACCATTAGGGGAATCATCATCAAATGGCCCAAGCTGAATGGGTTATGTGCAGTAGTGTTGTCTTCAGCTCCATTCTCCAGCACTTTTGAAAACCTCTTGGAAATACTGATGTTTGAATCACCAGTATTAGCACTGCCACTCGTGACAGCTGTACCATTGGCAGGCCTACTGTCCAATAGACTCAATTCAACATTAATAAAAAATTATAAAGGAGTAAAGTCCATTTGATGGTGCTAAATCCGAGGATGCAAAAACCTGTCTAATGGTGATGAATCATCATCTTGTCTAGATTCCTTTGCTCCTTCCAACAAAACATAACCATTTTCGTCACTGCTGCTTGCTGATTTTGTATCCTGTAGTGCAGAAATAGAGCAAGTACGAACTACTTTATACAAATGAACTTTCTAACTCCTAAGCAGCAACTGGTATGCTACCATGTGAACAAATAGAAGTTATTGTTAATATTTCGTATACACAAGTCTGCTAACCTGATGCTCAAGGATCAATCTAGCATCACTGATATGCTGCTCCCAACCATCTACTATAATGTGATAGGCTTCATCACGTGACAAAAAAGATCCAAAGAAGTGCTGCAAGTAATGCAACTTGAGTGCCTGAGATCTAATATTATGCTGGAAATCGAGACAGTGATAGGTTCCTCAGCCTTTTGGCGCCAGCAATAATTTCTATGGTGTTAGGGAAAATAGCAGCTGTTTTTACTTTACGAATATCAGTCACATCCTGAAAAGGTATAGTTTTGTGGACAGAAAAACAATGTCAGAGCAAGGTAGTCAAGAAAAATTATCAGTGTGGGCAATGTTTGTTGGCCTAAAATTATTAATATGTAAGTAAGATAATGATCAACACTAGAAACGCAACACTACTGAACAAAGTTGTAGTGAAATCAACTTGAGTATTTGACAGTGAATAATTATAATGTAGCAACAAACTATCTGATGTATGTAAATTGCAAATGGTAACAAGCAATCATTATATAACTTAGTTGGAGAACCATCCCTTTTAGTTTCCAGTTCAATTTTAGCTTTCTGAATCAGCTACCAAAAACTGCTTCATGTCATCATGTGCAGGAAGCCAAAATTTAGATATTTAGTTATAGTGAGTACAGAGAAAATGGAAAGTACATGTAAAAAACCACCATTTGTTCATACTTCAAGCAACATAACAGAGTTTATGCCTATGTGAATTTCCAGATGCTAATTGTCTAGCCTATTACAGGAGGAACAAAACACTATGAAAGATAAAGTAGACTAGAGTGCAAATGCTGTTTATAATGGCACATCATCAACAATGTAAAATTTCAAGGCACAAAAAGTCAAATACTAATTTAGACAACATGGTTCCCAACCAATTTCTCACGCAAACCTTTTGAGGGCAATATTTCTTTGCATGAATGGGGAAGGCAGGGGAAGCAGGGATGGTTCGACCTGGATGGTGTGGGACTGGACTTTGTAGATCCACCAGCAACAAGTGGGAGGAAACTCCAATTTTTTGTGAATTGTGCCCATCTGTTCAAAATCCGATCCTCTGTGCTAATCATGGTCGCAGGCCTCATAATTGTAGACTGTTGATGGATACAAAGGAATTTTGGTTATAGTCACTTAGAAATGGGAAATTTAAATCAAATGGCTACAGATTGAACAGTGAACTTACCATTCCAAGGATATATAGAGAAAGGATCATCTTCCATGAGTTTTAACATCAATTTTGACTGCCCTAGCTCATATGAAGTATGAACCATCAGTGTTGAAATTTGAACACCTTAAGCAATCTGAACATTCAGATTAAGAGCAAAGAAATTATGAGCCACTTAAGCAATCTGAACTTTGAACTATTCACTATACAAATTTGTGCCATTTGACATAAAAAAACACAGAATGCCACAATTGTGGCATGTAAGAACAAGCTTATGGTAATCAAAGCTACATATCAAACTAAAAGCAACACATGATTGTGCACATGCCACGTGTATTCATATATGGCAGCATGGATGATTTTTGCCAATGTAATCAAAGCAATGGTCAAATAACAGAAACACATTTTTACATGTGCACATGCATTACATATATGACATCATGGATGATATACGTCAATGTGACCTTTTGCAGTGAACCTGGTACATCAACAAATGTTGCCCCAAAGAAAAGGAGAAGAAAAGACACCTCAAGTGCCTATATTGGAAATAATCAGGGTGCTCCAGGTGATTATTTGAGCATCAGCAACATGCCTGGAAAATCCTCTGCAAGAGGTGCTGCACATGTTGGGAAGAAATTAGCTAGTAGCAACTTTGGTTCTTATGGTGAATACTATCATGAAGACAACAGAGTGATGAAGAATAAAACCAGTGCCCCTGGAGGAGTCCCAAAATGGAAATCCACTGATTTTGCCATGGGTGTTGATACTGCAGCACATACAAGGATATCTAGTAAGGATGTGTCATATTCTCCTTCAGAGTTAAAAGACATGGAAAAGCATAAAGTTGCAGCACTCCAGCCTACAGATTTATCTCATAAGTCAAGAACCAGTGGTATATATGACTATGCTTATTCAGCATACATGGATAAGGATACTTCAATGCAACTTGATTTCCAACCAAAAAGGGCTTATAGTGGAGAAAATTAAGATCCATCAAACAAAATACATCGCAAAGAGAAACATGCAATGAGTGAATTCCCTGCTATGGCTATGACTGGTACGGGTTACTCTACACAAGCAATGGTAAGAATTCTGTTCTGTTAGCATATCAGCAAACACATTTACACAAAAGATAACCGTCAAACCACTCCTACAGACTTTGAGCGCGCGCGATGGTGGCGGCGGGGGCTGCGGCCGGGAGACGGCGGGAGCGAGGCAGGGAGCCGGAGATCTTGTGGGGCGACGGAGCCGGAGCTACTGGTGGCGTCGGCGAGCTGCGGCGGGGAGGCGGATCCGGAGCTGCAGTGGCCGGAGATGGTGGTGTGGGCGCTGGGACGGTGGCGGGTGTCTTGGCGTCTGGGTGCGGCGGCCGGCTGGACTGGAGTCGCCGAGTCAGGCGAATCTGATCTGGAGATCGTGAGATCGGTGTGGGGATGGTGGTGAGTTTAGGGTTTGTTAGAACAAGCCCAACCCACCCCCTAAACCTTCCCCTATCCTAAATTATAAGGAGAATTAGAAAAATGTAAGCTCCAACCCAACCCTTATAAGGAACCCCTATTCTAGGGAGACCTCTTCTCACCCCTACATCTAGGGGCTTTCTCTTTCCCCCTACTATTATCCGGGTACCCGTATCCGACCCGAAAATCCGGGTATTTACCAGGTATCTGCTGTCCCGTATCTGAAACAAAAGTATCCGGGTAATTACCCGTATCCGACCTGACAAAAAAAATACCTGTATCCGTATCCAAATTTTCGGGTAAAATTTTCGTCGGATCCGGATATGGGTCGGGTATTACCCGACCCGTTTTCACCCCTGCATTACATAGTATTTATCAGTGTTCGTTGAATCACAATTTTTCTTATGTTAACCCAACAACACATCTTTCAAGTGCAGCAACATAACTATTATGTGTTGCATGGTTATTAGACTGACTATGTTTCAAAGGATATTGAGTCAATGATTCTACACTTCGGTGTTAGCAACACGTAGTATGTGTTGCAGTAGAGTTTCCCAACAACACAAGCTATAATGTTGCAATGTGTGTTGGAAAAGACTGGTCTTGTGAGTTTTTTTGCAGCACAAGCTATATGTGTTGCAGACTATGTGTTAGAATAAATCAGTCTTGTTGTAGTGTGGGGGGCAAAACGGACATTAAAAGTGCTGAAACTAGCCGTTGCTACCGTACCAGCGGTACTACCGGCCATGAGGAGCGGTAGTACCGGCCTACAGGAGAAAACCAGATTTAACTCTAAAATCCATTTTTCCAAAAAAAAAAACAAACTTTATTCTTTGAGCCAGCAGATTATCAACACATTATCATACACTTGTGCAAAACACATTTGCACCAACTTAGCTCATGCTCAAAGAATCTCAACCAAATATGCGAAAACACATTTCGCTAACAATTCAAAATCTATTTGCAAGACGTATTAAGCAAATCAAACCCGAGTTTATGAGATTAATCCCCCTAGCCATGTGAAGGTCAACACGAGACCCAGTCAACTTGCCAACACCCGTTGCAAGCCCTACTCACATGCTCTCGGGATTCCGGACTCATAAACCTCAGTTTATTCGCACAACGAACTTGCAAATAACACAATAAACACATTTCATGCTTGAGCACTACTCTTTGCAACACATGCAAAGGTCTAGCTCCAAGCAACACCAACTCAAGGTGCATAAACTCTCCAATTGCAACACATGCAATTCTCTAGTTCCATGCAACACCAAAATCAACTTCACACCAAAACCAATTCAACCGTATGAGCTCTCTACTTGCAACACATGCAAGCCTCTAGCTCCATACGAACACACAAACACCAAATCATACTTGAGCTCTGTCCTCTTGCAACACATGCAAAACTTAGCTCCAAGCAAACACAAGTTTTAGAAAGATTTGTTTTGAACGAAACCAAAGCATGAAGCTTCAACATTTGCAACACATGCAAAAGTGAACTTCACGCAAAATCCAACGCATTAGCTTATCCTATTTGCAACACATGCAAATCCAAGCTTTATGCGAAAACCAAATGCATATGCTCTTCCTCTTTGCAACACATGCAAATCAGAGCCTGAACCAAACACAAGCAAGCATAAGCTTATCCCATTCGCAACACATGCCAAATGGTTAACCGTTATGCAAAAACCAAATCCAAATGGTTTGAGCTCGAGTGAACGCGGGATTGAGATCATCAACACATCATGAAGCTCAAGCTAGGAGACAACCCCTCTTAATAGTACGGCGATAAAACTAGACTCAAAGACTATAGAAGTCCTTAGCCTATCTAGTTATACCTTCGCCGCCATGCGCAAGCAATCCCCTTTGGGGTCTTTATGATCTTCACTTGATACTCCCCCGGGATCATCACTCGACTCCTCTTTCAACTTTGGGATCCACACTTGACGTCCATCATTTCATGATGCCGTCCTTATCCCGTTCTCATAATCTCATCCATCTTTGGACCTAACTCAATCACAACTCATAAAATAGTTAGTCCAAGATGCATGGTTGTCTCAATTCTCTCTTACACTCCATCAACACATAATGGATGCCTTTAGAACAATTGAGCACAACCTAAATCAATTTGAATGATTAAAGTATGTCTTAAGTACAATAATGCAACTCATGCTTTATTATACTTAAAAACTATTCATTTGTCCTTAATTAATCATGGAACACCATCAACACATGATGAAATGTTCTTTAATAATTAATAGGACAAATGAACTCAATTTAAATTATCATTTAAATTGATATGAGTATATATTAACTACATAAGTTTTCATATACTCGTGTTGATGAAAAGTAATGATCCATTATGTGTAGACTATATGGAATTGATCGTTACTCTAAGTCATCAACTATAGAACACACCCCACATGTATATGTGCATAGATATGATTGACTTGGATATAATATGCACATATTCAATTTGATTACATTGGAGTATATCCTATATTACCATGAGTATACTATAACTAGGCAATTCAAATATATACTCAAGGATTTAGTTTCTTTGTCTTGATCCTTATATGTGTCGATAAAGAATAGATCAATACAAAGAAACTTTTAAGTTAAACGACAAACTCCCCCTAAGTATGTGCATCCATGTAATGTATGGATTGGGAGATATGATGCACATTTTGTGATTAATACAATGGGGACATTCATACTTTAACTTGAATCCAAAGTATGCAATTAATACTATAAAGAATACACATACATACCTTGGGTTTTCCATTTTTCATCCAAATATGAGACTGCTAAACATATGCTCAATAAACATGTTAGTCTCATAAAGATTAGGTTTGTCATTAAACATAGATTAAACTTTAATTAACATCAATCACCAAAACCAAAGACTCTTGAACTTACAATCTCCCCTTTTTGGTGATTGATGACAAACCCACTAATTCACTCTATTATTACTTTATTTGGATGAAAACAATGCTTTAAACCACTTGTAATATCATTTATTATAGTTTACTTACATTAAGCATAAGAGGGAAATACAAATAACATAAGAGGGAATTAGTCAAACATTCTCCCCCTTTTGGCATTAAACACCAAAAATGGGAAAACCAATTTAGAAAATATCTTGAAAAACATCCTACCCATTTAAGTAAGCATTCTCCCCCTTTTTGGTATTTAACCATCCTTTTCAAAGAAGGTCATATAAGAAATAGAAATGAACACTTATGACCTTGGCAAGGAATTTGAAAGAGCTTATGCCAAATGAAAAAAAATTAAGGTCATACAAGAATTCAAATAAAACAAGTTTTTTTATTTGAAATATGGATACCACTTGTAAAGATAAGCACAAAAAGCGAAGTAAGGGTATCACACGGGTTATTTGAAACACATTCAAATAACTCACTCATCATTTTATTAGGCTTTGCAATGTTTCAACATGATTCTTTTGAAGAATCCAATAATTTGCCTAATAGGGTTAAACGATGAAACCAAAAGAATAAATACCACTTGAGAAAATAGATATCACTTTTAAATCTATCTCAAGGGCTTTTCTTGAAGACTCAAAAAGAAATGAGCATTTTTAAATTTTTGTTGAAGAACAATGCTCAACTAGAGATTTTCCTCTCTTATGTATTTTAATTCATAAAGAATCTCACACAAAGAATTTTAAGGCGATTGAACTTACCATGTTAGTTTTAGGAGGAAAAATCTTAATCAAGAATGTGGGTATCGGAGTAATGCTACAAATAGGCAATGAAATACCACTTGTAGAAAATAATTGAATTCAATGATACCACTTAAAAAGGAAATCAAATAATCAAGGATATCATATAAGAAATGAGCAATAAGGTCCAAGATACCACTTATAGAAAAGAATAACTTAATGATACCACTTGTAAGCATATGGAGTGAATAAATGCTCAATTGATACCACTTAGGATCAAATCACAAAGACTTGATACCACTTGAAGGAATTATCGATAAAATCGATGGGTATCAGAGCAATATATACTTACAGGTATCAAGAAGAAGAATAACTTAAAATAGATCAAAGAAATCCAATTTTCAAGTTTTGCTTTTGATTTGATTTTTTTTTGAAATTAGATTACAAAGATTTAAAAAGAGTATCAGAGCAAATCAAAGAGACGATATCTCTTGGAAGCAATCAAGTGCCCAAAACTTGCAATAAATAAACTCCCCAAGATATTCTACAAATGAATCATGGAGTTATTTGCGTTTGAATTTGCACAAGTTTTGTCTTTTCATAAGATCAAGTGAATATCACTTTTCCTAATAATTGAATACTCAAAACTGATACCACTTGAAAATACTTTCAAATAAATTGCAAGGCTTTTGAAATTTTGCACAAATGAACTTTGGGAGTACAAGAATCTTTTATAAAAAGAATTTTTGAAAAAGGAAGTTCCAATCAAAAAATATACCAAAAGCAATCTCGAAAAATTCTGAAAAATTCAGAGCCAATATGCCAGGGCCAGTACTATCACTCACTCAGGCCGGTAGTACCGCAAACCCGGTACTACCGCACACCAGGGCCGGTAGTACCGGTCCTGACAGACCGAAACTTCGGACTTTATGCAAATTTTGCCAAAAATAATTCAAATGAAGTCCAATTGATTTGAAATTTTCCATAAATGAACTTTGGAATATTTAGAAGGTTTTGCAAAAAGAATTTTTATAAAAGCAATTTTATTTCAAAAGATATGGCAAATTGCGCTTTGAGGCAAAAAGGAAATAGATTTTTTTAACGAAAAACCTCAAAATGCAATTCAATTTGGATTTCATACAATTTTAATTTTCATGGCTTAGATTGGTGTATCAAGAAGATTTCTAGCCAATATTTATAATGAAATCCAACTTGAATGCCACGATTTTAGCATATTGCTAACATAGGCTATTTTGATTGAAATGAAATCGTTTTGAGCCAAATTAGATTTTAACATATAGGTTTTCATTTTGAAAGCTTGTAAAATATTTGAAATACTTAATAGAATACTTTTTCAAAGCTTTTTACAAATTTGGCCCTTTTAAATATGAAATTTTGACTATTGACCTAAATAGTCCATTTTGAAGAAGCAAAAGAGAACAAGGTCAAATTCCAATCAACACAAAAATTCAAATCAAGCAAGAGGTAAGATATATAGATTTGAATTTTGTGTATGAGTCTAAAATTCCTTTTTGAATCAAAATTCTACACAAGAATTGATCGAAATGGAGAAACTCACTAAGTGCTAGAATATGACCATTAAGGGTCAAGAATAGTTTTCAGCGAGTTTCAAAATCAAATAACTTTTGATAAGTTGGTCTTTTGAAAATCTTTTGAACACGAAACTTGTTATGAATGACCAACTCTAGGTTTTTTGTTTTGGAATTACTTTTAAAATCTTTTTACTTTTAATTTTATGAAAATTATAAGTTTAAATCTAAAACAAGATACTAGTAACTAGATTTTGGAGTTAAAACTCATTTTCCTTTTAAAATAGTTTTTGTGAAGCCAAAACCTTTGAAAAATATTTTGAAAACATTTGTATACATTTTTCAACTAGTTTTTCACAAGATTAGTAATAGTATGTAAAATTTTGACTTTTGGCTAAAAGGTTGATTTTGACAATATATATATGCACTTATATCAATATGGGCACACTTAAGGATGTGATACTCATGGATATGAATTAACATTCCCCCTTAATGTGCCACTTTCTAACTTGCTCAAGATTTGCAATAAGAGAATAGGTAAGAGGCGAGAGCAAGTTCTTACAACAAGTAATCTAAATTGATTTTCATTAATATTTCAATATAACCTACACAAGGCTATAAGACATAAGAATCAATTTAAATACTCGTTACCCGAGATGGTATTGGCTCATGATGGACATATTGTTCTTTAAGCTTGACACCACTTGTATAAAAGATAATCATTCTCCTCTTGAATGGGCAAGCGTCCAATCCATCTCGTATTGCCTAAAATTTTTTAGGCGGTTTTTGGTACCCAATCCTTGTTGGGTCCGACAATGTTAGTCACAATGGATTTAGGAACCCAAATGGTCCTAATTTTAACATTATAGAATTGACTAACATGACTAGGAATAGTTTTGCGATAATTATTCCTCCTAGGCAAAGTATTTGTATTTTTATGGAAGGGCATAGGAGGACATTGATATTTTGCAAAACCATTTCTAGTTTGATCTCTTCTAAGCATATGATAATTAGAATTATGAAATGGCTTAGAGGATCTAGTATATCTAGCAAATGTTTTGCTATTGTTATTTCTCCTAAGCAATATATTTGAATTGCATTGAGTGGGCTTAGGAGTCCTAACAATTTTAGCAAACTCGTTACTAGATATACTCTTCCTATGCAAATGAATATCATTTTGAGCCGGCATAGGGGACTTGACAAGCTTGGCAAACACATTGCCATTCTTGTCCTTCCTAAGCAAATAATTATCATTTACAATAATTGGCTTAGGGGTTTTACCTTTGGGACAATCCTTACCGAAATATCCCTCTTCCCGGCAATTGAAGCACGTCACGCTATTTGGCCCTCTCTTGACCGATTTGACTTGCTCCTTGCTGGTTTGCCTCATTGTTGGTGATGTGGCATTGTTATCCACTTTGTTAGGGCACACGGAGGCGAGGTGGCCCTTCTTGTTGCATGCGAAGCATTTGATTGTCTTCGTGTGTCGCGCATTATGCCTCGTCTTGCTATTCTCCCTCTTGGAGTTGTAGCCGACTCCTCGCTTATCTTGAGGCGCCCTTGGCTTGCTCAAGATCTCGTCGAGGATGGCTTTTCCTTTTACGCATCTCTTCAAGTTATTTTCCAATTTAATGACTTGGGCCTTGAGCTCATTATTTTCCTCTACAAGGATAGTCTCAACAAGCATAAAGGAAGTACTAGCAATTTGATTAGAGCAACAAGGCAAATCAATTAAATCATCACAAAAGGTGGACATATTAATTTTTGATGAAATATTAGAATTTACATTTAAGCAAGGCATTTCATCAATTAAATTACATGATACTCCTATATCCACCTTAGACTTATAAATTTCTTTGAGAAGGAGGGATTCATGATTTTCTTTAAGCATATTATAATCACTTTGAAGTGATTCATGTTCAAGCTTTAAAATCTTATATTTTGTTTTCTCCTTCCAAAGATAATTATTGAGCTCCTCTAACATATCCATTAAATCATCATAAGAGGGCTCATCCTCATTTTCATTTACCTCATTTTTACCTTTAGCCATGAAGCAACGAATTCTTGATGGAAATGAATATTCGTCGTCGCTTGAGGCGGAGGTTGAGGTTGATGGAGATGTCGGTTCATCACTTGATGTAGAGACTGAAGAATCATCAACCAACATTTCGTCTTCAAAGCAATCCTCAATTGATGTGGATGATTCAAATAATTCTTGAAGCTTGATCCACATATCGTGAGCGCTCTTGAGATTGCATATGAGATTGAATATTTCTACGCTCACAACACTAAATAAAACGTTAGTTGCTTGAGCGTCGAGATGTAGGCATTTCTCCTCTCCTTTGGTTGGAGCAATATCATTTAGTGGAGAAGAAAGCCAACATCTACGATCCACCATATTTGTGGGCTCATGGATTTAAAATGATTAATCATAAATAATTTTCATGATGAATAATTTGAGCCATCAAATATTTGTGAATCGGTGGAGTGCACTAATCCGCTAGTCGCCATCCTTTTTACTCTCTAGACGGTTAAGCCTAAAATGAGAGTGACCGTGGCTCTGATACCACTTGTAGGATCGAGGATGCGCCTAGAGGGGGGTGAATAGGCGTTTTATGAAATTAATCGCTCACTAAACAATTCGCTCTAATACACCCCTAAGTCAAAACCTAATCAAAGATATATGCGGAAGCGATAAATAGGTTTTGACAATTAAAGCCTAAATCAACTAGGCTCACTAGTGCACTAACTAAATTAAATCTCTATACTAGAATTGCTATGTTGAACAAACAATTAATACTAAGCAATTCTAATTACAATCAAGCAATTGATTAATATGCAAAAGGTAAATACTTGAATGTAAAAAGACAAGAGACAACCGATGTTTTTCCGTGGTGTTCGGAGACTTGCCGGTCTCCCCTAGTCCACGTTGAGGCAAGCCCAACCACTTGGACCGGCTCCCGCTCGAGCACCCGCCTCTTTCCACTAGTCGTGGTTTTTCACGCTTTCGCGTAGGCTCAACCCGAACCTTCACAAACTTCGCCGGGGCTTCTCACAACCTTGAGAGCTACCGCGCACGACACCTACGCCGTCTAGGAGTCGGCAACCTCCAAGAGTAACAAGCCGCTCCTCTGCTTGAACTTCACCGAGCACAACGAGTGTGCTCCCGGTGATCACCAAGTGCAACACATGCACAAGGACTCCCTCAAGTGCAACACATGCACAAAGGGTCACTCAATCCACTTCCTAATTGCAACACATGCAATTAGTCTCACTCTTTAGCTCAAAATCAACTTGTGGGAATGCAACACATGCAAACCACCTCCCAAAAACTCACACAAGAGCCAATACACAAATGAGACCTTCAACACATGAACCACCACACCCAAAATACTCAATCAACCAGCAAATGCCCCCCCATGACCTCCTTTTATAGCCTCACAAAGAAAACTAGCCGTTGGGGGGCAAAACGGATATTAAAAGTGCTGAAACTAGCCGTTGCTACAGTACCAGCGGTACTACCGGCCATGAGGAGCGGTAGTACCGGCCTACAGGAGAAAACCAGATTTAACTCTAAAATCCATTTCTCCAAAAAAAAAACAAACTTTATTCTTTGAGCCAGTAGATGATCAACACATGATCATACACTTGTGCAAAACACATTTGCAACATCTTAGCTCATGCTCAAATAATCTCAACCAAATATGCGAAAACACATTTCGCTAACAACTCAAAATCTATTTGCAAGACGTATTAAGCAAATCAAACCCGAGATTATGAGATTAATCCCCCTAGCCATGTGAAGGTCAACACGAGACCCAGTCAACTTGCCAACACCGGTTGCATGCCCTACTCACATGCTCTCGAGATTCCGGACTCATAAACCTCAGTTTATTAGCACAACAAACTTGCAAATAACACAATAAACACATTTCATGCTTGAGCACTACTCTTTGCAACACATGCAAAGGTCTAGCTCCAAGCAACACCAACTCAAGGTGCATGAACTCTCTAATTGCAACACATGCAATTCTCTAGTTCCATACAACACCAAAATCAACTTCACACCAAAACCAATTCAACCGTATGAGATCTCTACTTGCAACACATGCAAGCCTCTAGCTCCATACGAACACACAAACACCAAATCATGCTTGAGCTCTCTCCTTTTGCATCACATGCAAAACTTAGCTCCAAGCAAACACAAGTTTTAGAAAGATTTATTTTGAACGAAACCAAAGCATGAAGCTTCAACATTTGCAACACATGCAAAAGTGAACTTCACGCAAAATCCAACGCATTAGCTTATCCTATTTGCAACACATGCAAATCCAAGCTTTATGCGAAAACCAAATGCATATGCTCTTCCTCTTTGCAACACATGCAAATCAGAGCATAAACCAAACACAACCAAGCATAAGCTTAACCCATTCGCAACACATGCCAAGTGGTTAACCCTTATGCAAAAACCAAATCCAAATGGTTTGAGCTTGAGTGAACGTGGGATTGAGATCATCAACACATGATGAAGCTCAAGCTAGGAGACAACCCCTCTTAATAGTACGGCGATAAAACTAGACTCAAAGACTACAAAAGTCCTTAGCCTATCTAGTTATACCTTCGCCGCCGCGCGCAAGCAATCCCCTTTGGGGTCTTTATGATCTTCACTTGATACTCCCCCGGGATCATCACTCGACTCCTCTTTCAACTTTGGGATCCACTCTTGACGTCCATCACTTCATGATGCCATCCTTGTCCCGTTCTCATCATCTCATCCATCTTTGGACCTAACTCAATCACAACTCATAAAACAGTTAGTCCAAGATGCATGGTTGTCTCAATTCTCTTTTACACTCCATCAACACATAATGGATGCCTTTAGATCAATTGAGCACAACCTAAATCAATTTGAATGATTAAAGTATGTCTTAAGTACAATAATTCAACTCATGCTTTATTATACTTAAGAACTATTCATTTGTCCTTAATCAATCACGGAACACCATCAACACATGATGAAATGTTTTTTAATGATTAATAGGACAAATGAACTCAATTTAAAATATCATTTAAATTGACATGAGTATATATTAACTACACAAGTTTTCATATACTCGTGTTGATGAAAAGTAATGATCCATTATGTGTAGACTATATGGAATTGATCGTTACTCTAAGTCATCAACTATAGAACACACCCCACATGTATATGTGCATAGATATGATTGACTTGGATATAATATGCACATATTCAATTTGATTACATTGGAGTATATCCTATATTACCATGAGAATACTATAACTAGGCAATTCAAATATATACTCAAGGATTTAGTTTCTTTGTCTTGATCCTTATATGTGTCGATAAAGAATAGATCAATACAAAGAAACTTTCAAGTTAAACTACAAACTCACCCTAAGTATGTGCATCCATGTAATGTATGGATTGGGAGACATGATGCACATTTTGTGATTAATACAATGGGGACATTCATACTTTAACTTGAATCCAAAGTATGCAATTAATACTATAAAGAATACACATACATACCTTGGGTTTTCCATTTTTCATCCAAATATGAGACTGCTAAACATATGCTCAATAAAAATGTTAGTCTCATAAAGATTAGGTTTGTCATTAAACATAGATTAAACTTTAATTAACATCAATCACCAAAACCAAAGGCTCTTGAACTTACAATGGTCTCGAACAGCAGATTTTCCGCCTCATCGTAAGCCGGGTCACCACGTCTTGGTGTTGCCATCTAGAGTAAAGCAAATCTCGAGGCTTAGATTATATATGAAGACAAGATTGTTGAGAACAATTCAAGTTTGAAAGCATAGTTTAAGATTGTTGAGAACAATTTAGCAACTATTGTAGTAAAAAATATATGAAATGCTAGTATTGTGAAAATATTCATGCATAGAACTAGCGGCTCTAGTGGAATCATTCAATTTCTTCTATAGTTCTCAGGGACATGGGGTGTGAGGGAGCGCGGGGACTTCGAAAAAATGTTGACATGAATGTTGACATAAACAACCATATTACAGATTACAACACAAGCATATTGTAATAAATTCCTTTCCTCTACACCACAAAACAAATATAACATTATTTGGACTTGAAAATATAATAACACATTTCACATATACTTACACATTTCACATGATACATATACAATTGACAATTCACATATACTTATACATTTCACATATACTTACACATTTCACATGATACATATACAATTGACAATTCACATATACTTATACATTTCACATATACTTACACATTTCACATGATACATATACAATTGACAATTCACATATACTTATTTGCTTAATAAAAAATAATGAATCATTCTTATTCCACACTAATATGATTTTCAAAAATGAAATAAGGTTATAAATCCACAACTAGAATGTTAATAGTCTATTACACCAAAAGAAAACATCGTGATCATTCCATGTCAACCAAGCACGTCACCTCGTGGCTTTCTTCTCCTAGTGTATCGTATGCTCTCTCGATCAACCATGCTTTTCGAACTTGAATATAGGTCTTGATCAAATCGATTTGATCGAGACCGCAAGTATGCTCTCTGGCAGCCATGCATTTGGGAGAAGAAGCCACGAGGTGACGTGTTTGGTTCATGGAATGATCGATGTTTTTGGTGTAATAGACTATTAACATTCTAGTTGTGGATTTATAACCTTATTTCATTTTTTGAAAATCTTATTAGTGTGGAATAAGAATGATTCATTATTTTTTATTACGCAAATTTTACTTAGTCCTTATCTTCATCTGACCAGCCTCTATAAACAGTAGTGCCATAATTTCAGGGGATATCAATCTGGAATAAATTAAGATAGTAGCTAGTTATTTTTTGACAAATTATACTTGAGTACTTAATAATTAGAGAATTCAAGATAGTTTACTATGCATGAAAGAAGAGCTCTCAGATTTTAGGGTATATTTGAAGGTCATAAACCTTCAACTACAATCACGAATGGGCAAAACAATTAATCTAGAGAAAAAGGCCTCAAACCCTTACCACCTTATCATGCACAATAAGAATTGATAATCTATTCACTGAAAATGAAGTTCTTTATTGTCAGGTAAAACTCAGGACAGAGCAACAAGATAAGTTCTGTAAATGACAATTTTACCAGCCGAACAGAACAGCTTGTAACCAGTTAATTGGAAGTGACAATTGAACCAGCAGACGGAAACTACAAATAACAGGTTCAAGGCCTTCTTCACAGGATAAATTGTCTATATCATTAATTACCCTATTATCATCACAGAGCAACAATCAACCCACAGCCAGTAGAAAATTCACAGAGCATACACTGCGAATTTCATTGACAAACTTGCAAAAAATACATGGAGAAAGGAACATCTAGTACACTGCAAATTTCATGGATCAGCTAGGGACAAAAGAAAAGAACCATTCTGAATTCACAAGCGCTCTCACTCAGGAATCCAATTCTGGCCTTACAAACTCCAACCATCTTCCTCAAATTTAGTCGAACACCTTGTGGGCATTTAGTTGAACACCTTATGGGCAGCAGAATAAAGAGGGAGGAGGAGAGCGCGCACAGCTATACCTCTGTCCTCCGGGGTGGAATATTGGTGTGGCGGTGGCTTGGTGGCTGAGGAGGCGGCGGCTTGGTGGCGGAGGCGTCGGTGAGGTGGCTGAGGAGGCGGCGGCTTGGTGGCGGAGGCGTCGGCGTCTGAGAGCGGGGACTTAGAAATTTTTTGGTCTAAGAGCGGGGAAAATTTGGTCTCTTTACATACTTATACCGGGAACTCACTTCTACAAGCGGTTGGTATTACAAACCGCTTGTGGAAGGACTTCTACAAGCAGTTCATATTACCAACCACTTGTAGAAGTGCTGCCCGAGTCATATTACCCCCTGGCCATTTTTACTGTGTAGCTTTCTACAAGCGGTTGGTATTTTCAACCGCTTGTAAAGAGAACTTCTACAAGCGGTTAATATTACTCACCGCTTGTAGAACGCATGGATGGGCGGGAGTGGGAAAGGCCCTATGCAAGCAGTTAGTATTATTAACCACTTGTAGAGCGCACGCTACAAGCGGTTATTAATACCAACCGCTTGTAAAAGTGCTGACCGGATAATATTCAAAAGAATACGGTGCCCGTTATGTTCGATAAGATCTCTTCCTCCCCCCTGGCTAGCGCGTGGCGTTTGAGTGTGCGGGCTCGTGTCCACCCCGGTTCGAACCCCGCTCGCGCCCCCTTGCCATTCTTTTTTTTACGAACCGCTTGTAGAGACCCTTCTACAAGCGGTTCGTAATACCAACCGCTAGATGGTACTTCTACAAGCGGTTGGTATGTCTGAACCGCTTGTAGAAGTGGGTAAACTTTAAATTCTCTAAGTCCCCACATGCACTCTCCCACACCTTCAAATTTTCTAAGTCCCGGCGCCTCCTCTTTGTCGCGCTCCTCCCTCTCTGCTTTTCATGCCCACAAGGTGTTCGGTGAAATGCCCACAAGGAGTTTTGTTGATATGTTGATATTGGAGTAATGAAAAAATATTGTTGATGCTAATTTGTTTCACTCTTTGAAGCCATTAATTCATGTCGACGGCTTCATCAAATGGCGAGACGAAGAGACAACTAGAGGCATTGCGGATGAAGCTATCGTGTCCTCGATGCGGAGATCCTGTAAATGTGTTCACCTCCCATACATCCAAGAATCCATCCCGAGTGTTCATGAAGTGTTCGAATATGTCGGTAAGTTTTTGAAGTTATTCATTTGTTCATATTCATTGGCTTTCACCTTTCGTTCCATTCTTTCTGTTTGAAGGGCACATCATGTCGATATTGGCAGTGGGCTGATAAAGCCAGCCATGGTCTTGAAAATCTTGCAATGCAAATTGCTGCATTACAAGAAGATTTGCTGCCAAGTGATGATGGCCGACGGGCTGTAACATTTAATCCTATTGCAAGCCAGAGAGATACACATCCGGCTGCTTCTGATGACAACAAGAGTATTAAAAAGCTAGAAGAAAGGATGGAAAGAGTGGAGGACGTGCTAAAGAAATTAGTTAATATAGCTATCATTGTAATGTTGCTCCTTTTAGTTAATATAGCTATCATTGTAATGCTGTAAATTTCACACTACTTTTGGGTTTTTGTATGGGAATTTATGAGCTAACTATGCTAAGCTAAATTTCTCTTTGTATGTCTGTAATTTCCTTTTTTAGGTATTCTAAAATTTATGCAGTCCTTTGTTTTCATTTTAAAATTTGTAGAAATAATTTTGTAGAAATAATTTTATAGAAATTATGTACAAGCAATGTTAAACATCAACATATCAACATGATCATATGGAATAATTTGTATACAAGTAGTACATCTTAAGTCTTCATCTTTACAATTGTTCCTTCGTTATGATCGTGACGTATGTAAGGAGCATCGACATCACTGTCATGCAGGACGTTTATGTCGACATCAATTGTAAAAGGAGGGAGCTCGTCGAACTGACCATACTCTTCCTCGTCGGTGACGTTCTCAACTCCTACAATCCTTCGTTTGCCTTGGAGAACCACATGTCACCGTGGCATTACCTTTTACTTGTCCTTCTGCTTTTTAGGTTTGCTTGACATGTCCATTACATAGAAGACCTGGATCACATCGTTCGTGAGAACAAACGGTTCGCGCCTATAGCGACTTCTGTGAGATCCACGGTTGTCATGCCGTATTTGTCGACCTTCACACCGTTTGGAGTTAGCTTGACCCATTGGCACTTAAATAGAGGGACCTTCAGAGGTCCATAGTCGAGCTCCCATATTTCTTCTATGAAACCATAATATGTGTCCAACCTACCGTTGTTGTCTTCGGCGTCTATACGGACACCGCTGTTCTGGTTGGTGCTCCTGTTATCCTAGGATCTGGTGTAGAATGTGTAACCATTGATCTCATACCCTTGAATGTCACGATTTCATGTGATGGTCCCGAGCCAAGCGTTGCAATAGTTCATCGTTTGACCCTTCTGAAGGATGTATACAGCCAATGCAAAGAAAGAATCCATGTGCTTCAGGGTTATCCAACTCTCTGTCTTCCCAGTGAACTCGCGGCGTAGGACGCTCTTGTGCTGAAGGACTGTAACACCCCAATTTTTGCTTTTCTTGCATTAAAATGGTATTTTGAATTTTTGAGAAATTTCTGGAATTTATTTGGATTTATTTTTGAGTTAAGCCATTTACCAAATTAATTAAATAATAGAAAAGTTAGAATAAAATTTTGTGGCAAATATTTTATTTGAGTCCCAAATGTCCTAAAATATTTATGAGAATTTTTCCAGAATTTTTCTAGTATTTTTAATGCCTCAAATGAATTATTTGATTTTCGAGAATTATTTTTAATCGGAAAAGAATTAAAAATCGGATTAACAGTGTTGGGCGAACACTGTGCGGCCAGCTCGGAAAAAACCCTAGCGCCGCCGCCGTGCGATCCGGATCCGACGGTCCGCGCTTTGCCACGTCGCCGGGTGCGTTGCACCGTTGGATCGAGTCGATCAGACGATCACCGTTGTGCCACGTCGCCTCTCCGAAACGCCGCCGGACTCCGCCACGCACCCGTGTGGGCCTCGGTTTCCGTGCATTTCACGGACGTCGAGGGCCTTATTTAATGCGCCGCCACCCGGGTCGCGAAGCCCTAGACGCGCCGCACCTTTTGCCCTAGCTCACGCTGTCCGAGTCGCCGCCGCCTCGCCGCACGAGCTCGCCGAAGTTCCCAAAGCCAACCGCCGCATTCTTTGAGCTGTTCCGCCACCGTCGGTGACCCTCCGCCGTCGCCCGTGACCCCCTCGGACTCACCTCGTCAAGCCGCGTCGGAAGGGCCACTTCTTCACGCCGGAGGAGCACGGGAACGCCGCCGGCCACGTCTTCTTCCTCCGCTCCGGTGAAGCCTCGCCGCCACACCGTCATCGCAGAGCCGAGCTTCTACCGCCGTCCGATCACGCATCAACGATCCAGATCTCGCCACGTCACCCTTGAACAGTAAACCTCATCTCCAAACCTCAACCGTTAGATCTAGATTCAATGGCTCGGATCGCATCGCACCGCAGCCAATCGCGTCGTGACGCGTGGCACACCGAGCCACACCGTGCACTGTGCACGCGTGTCGCTGACAGCACGGGCCCGCACGTCAGCCGCACAGCACCATGCGTGTGACGTCACCGGTGACGTCATGCTGACGTCACAGTGGGTCCCACCTGTCAGCGAGATGGCCGAGTCGTGCTGACGTCACAATGACGTCATGCTGACGTCAGCACGGGAGCCGGTCAGGGCCGACGTCAGCAAGGCCACGTGTCACTCTCTGGTGGTGACACGTGTCAAGGATGACGCAATAAATACATTTCCGAAAAAGAAAATATTTATTTAATTCGGTTTATTGATTTTAAATGCATTTGGAAACTTCAAACGCTTATAACTTTTGCGTTTTAACTCCGATTTGAGTGATTCCAATTTCTATAAATTTGTAAAATCAAGATCTTTCTGTTTGTGAATTTTAATTGAATTTTTGACTTGAGTTTCTCTCTATTTTATTTATTTATTGTTTTTTATTTACGTTACGCGTAGACGTTGAAGTGCCCGACGGTTTCGAGGGAGAAGTTCTGACCCAGGAGCAAGCTCAGAAACCAGAACCAGTACTTTTTGAAGGCAAGTTGTGTTTGACCATGTTGAACCTATCTTAGCAAAAGTATGTTGGTTTAAATTATTGCATGCTAATTTACTAGAAATGGTTTTGAGTAATTTCTGGGATTAGATAAATGCCTAGTTGATGTATGCCACCTTGTCTTATATAATTAAAGGCCATGAATCATTTGACACCCTAGGTTGTGGATTAATAGTTGGACATTAATATTTGGCCAACATGGGTTGAGTAGACCGTAAGTAGTATGCTTAGCCCTGCAACGTGAATATTTCATGATTTTGAGATACCAAAGTTAATATTGACTTAATGAGATATGGAACGTGTTTTGTGAATGAGACATGTGTTATTGAGTTGATGATGGCACGTGGTGTAATGGTAAAGAACCAGGGTGGGAAAAATGATTTAGACAGGGGCAAGTGGCAAGATTGTTTCTGGTGGGCCAAGAGTGGCAACTGGGCGGTCGTATTCAGTTTTAAATGGTTTTTGATGTTGAGATTACACTTGGTTAGTCTTGCCTCGGTCAACTAAGGACTTAACCTTGCGAGCCTTTGAACTGAGTCTTTCATACAACCACAAGCTCCGTAATGGGACGGGCCTGGCTAAGTAAACTGGGAAATCTATTCTTTGGTACTGTCTTTGTGGTGTGGGGCCCGGAGGAGTGGGTGAGAACTCACATGGCGCAAGAGGGGGGCCCTGGGTGTGGTAACCAGTCCCTCCAGTGTTGGAATGGTAATGATGAACTTGACTTTAGATGGAAAATGATTTACTATTGAAATGTTTGCAAAAGTTACTAGCCTTACTATTGTTTTACTGCTTTGTAATCTATTACTGTTTATCTTGAATGCTGTACTGCACATAAACCGTAGCCTATCCTTTGTACTAAGCCATGCATGTAGAATATTAGCATTGCATTCTGTGCATGACTTGCTGAGTGTTCAAAGTACTCACCCCCACAACAACACAACTTCATTTGAAGAAGAAGCAACCCCTGCACTGGAGGAGGAGTTTCAGGAGGAGCCGACGAACTAGGGAGCGAGCCCAGTCAGTTGCTACTTGCCTGTGGCAAATTGGTTGGCGCCATGAGTTTATTTTATTCCGCTGCATTTGAATATTTTAATAAGTCTTCGCCCTGTGAGGCGTACCTTTGTAACTTGACCATAAGGTCAATCAACCAGTTCGAGTATTTAAATAAAGTACTTTGCTACTTCATTGGATATGTCTGTGATATGTACCGATGTTGAGACTGTGTGCACTAGCGTGATCCTGGACTAGTGCTGGAAACACAGAGGGTTTGGATTTGCACATTCGGGTCCCGACAGAGGTGTTATCAGAGCCATACTGATTGTAGGATAAAACTATTTTCTAAAAGTAAAATGTGCCAAGATGATAATGCATTCTCGACTTACCCCTTCTCTCCTTTCATACCCCTTGCTGAATTTATCATGTTTTCGCTTTGTTTTACAATTTCTGAGTTTTCACGTGAGTGTCCTTTGGCAGATGAGGATGATCCACTCTTTTGGTGAGCGCACTGGAGGGTACTCCGCGGAGCTTTGGCGTATGATGCAGCTGCTTGGAGGAGCCGACAGGCCGATCTACTGGGGGACTACTGTAGTGCGGGCAGGACTGGATATTGCTTGGGATGTCACCATCACGGTCTACGCTCGGGATAGGGCGAGGGCGAGTCGTCCCATCCGCATCACTGCCAGGAGGTTGTCGTTTGATGCTGGGATTCAGGAGACATCGCGTCTGGCGATGAGACAGATTGCTCGTACCTACCCCAGGGAGTTGGATGGCACAGTGTTTCGTAACCATCCGCGCAAAGACCACCGCTATAACTGTGAGGCCATAGAGGAGGAGGATGCCACGATCACCCACCTGGTGAGGTATGTCATCACTCAAGAGGATGCTATCGACGAGACGATGCAGGAGCTACAGAGGTCTCGGGATGAGTTCACGGAGTTGAGGACTCATCTGTTGCAGACTTGCGAGTACTTGGCTCACTCGATCCAGAGGATTGGGGAACTGGAGACAACACAGACGGACTGAGCCGAGCGATCTTTGGAGCTACGACCAGCACCGGAGGAGCCACAGCAGGAGCCGCAACCAGAGCCGGTGGAGGTTGAGCCAGAGCCGGTGGAGGTTAAGCCAGAGCCAGTGGAGGTTGAGCCCGCGCAGGAGGAGCAGGAGGCGCATCCCGCTGCGGATCGTTGGGATAGGTTTGTACCAGCGCCAGCACACCCGCCGGTGTATCCACCAGAAAGTTCCGGTGGGGGTTGGCTCGAGGAGTGAGCCTTAGAATTAGCAGTTGAGACTCTTGCGATGAGTCGCGTCTTGGAATAAGAGTCACCCTTAGAGGCGTTTGACTCCAGAGTATTAGTTTGATTTGCTTCTTTCATGCATGTGAGTGATTGGTATGTGTTGCATGGCCCATAGGCATTGTGAGCAACCATACCTCGGTATTAATAAAGTAATAAAGTTGGATTTTGCTATTTTACCTTTGACCCCGCATAAGTATTCTATTACTTGTCTACTCTTATTTCCCTCTCGTCTCTAAACCATGGAGCAATCGGCAGATGGTGAACACTCGTGGAAGCCAAGGAGGAAATGGGAGTGGGTCATGCTCAGCTGGAAAGACCGATGACGGAGGACAAGGACCCCAACCAGTACCGCCAGTTGATATGCAGAATTTTGGAGCCTTTCTTGCTGCACAGACTTAGTTAATGCATGCCATGATGCAGCAGATGCAGCAGGTCACCGCCCAGGCCGCCGCCACCGCCCAAGCTAACCAGGTCAACCCAGTGCAGAGGCCACACTCGAGGTTGTCGGAATTCATGAGGACTCGACCGCCTACATTTTCTGGGAATGCCAATCCATTGGAGGCAGATGATTGGCTGAGGACGATAGAGAGAAAGTTGCACATTACCCAGTGTGAAGGAAACGAGAGGGTACTCTATGCTTCGCATCAGCTTGAAGGAACCGCCGCTGAATGGTGGGAAAACTTCTGCGCTGCTCATGAGCACCCACAGGACATCAGCTGGGAGGAGTTCACGATTGCTTTCCGGCAGTACCATGTGCCCGAAGGCATAATGGAGTTGAAAAAAGAGGAGTTTAGGGCACTGAAGCAGGGCAATCAACCAATGTCCGAATATCTGAACAAGTTCACGCAGCTAGCACGCTACGCACCTGAGGACATAGCAACGGACAAGGCCAGGCAGTCCCGTTTCATGAAGGGACTGAATTCAAGGTTGCAGGTGGGACTCATAACCCACACCTTTCCTGATTTCCAGGAGCTGGTAAACAAGGCGCTAATATTGGAGGACAAGCACAAGGAGCTGGAGGACAACCGAAGCCTTGAGATAGCACAAACAGGAGCACGTCGAGAGCGCAGCGTTTGAGGGTTGCACCAAACCAGTTCTTGATTTCAGCCAAGGAATGTGGCGGCAGCCGCCACCGAAGATCGAGACTGCGGACAAAATTTTTAGACACCAACACCAGTTGGGAACGCGATCCTGAGGAGCGGCAATCGGCGGTTAGGCGTTGTTTAAATGCAGAACGAGCGAGCATTTTGCCAATTATTGTCCAAAGAAGGGAGGAGGAGTGACACCAGTTCGCTTCAATCTCGGAACTACTCCAACGAAGACACCTGCGCCAGGAGCAAGTCGAGGAGCCACACAATCTGGAGCTGCCCCACAGACCGTGGTGAGGGGCAGAGTCAATCATGTCACCGCCGATGCAGTGCAGAATACATCGGACATCGTACTGGGTAAGTTACTTGTCAACTCAGTACCTGCAACAGTTTTATTTGATTCTGGAGCTTCGCATTCGTTTATATCCCGGATTTTTGCTGTGAACAATGGGTTGAAAATGGTGAACCTTAGGCATGTATTGCTAGTACAATCCCCGGGACCAGAACTCCGATCTAATGTAGGATGTTCTGGGGTAAAGTTGCTTATAGATGGGACCGAGTTCCTAGCAAACTTAGTGGTGTTGGATACCCAGACCCTAGATGTTATCCTGGGAATGGACTGGTTGTCTAAACACAAGGTCGTATTAGACTGTGGAAGAAGAGTCATATCAGTCGAGAGTCCTTGCGGGAGAAGAATAGAGTTTCAGGCAACTACCGTTCGGGATGGACAGTTGATGGTCAATAGTGTGAAGGCCGTTAGCATAGAAGATGTACCAGTTGTCAGTGAGTACCTAGATGTATTTCCAGAGGATTTACCTGGAATGCCACCAGACAGGGACATAGAGTTTGTAATCGAGTTAGTACCAGGAACAGCCCCGATAGCTAAGAGACCTTATCGGATGTCAACAGATGAGCTGGTGGAAATGAAGAAGCAGATTGAGGAGCTGATGGATAAAGGATTTATCAGACCTAGTTCGTCGCCATGGGGAGCACCGATTCTATTTGTTAAGAAGAAGGACGGAAGTTACCAGATGTGTGTGGATTATCGAGCTCTAAATGAGGTCACTATAAAGAATAAGTACCCATTACCCAGGATTGATGACCTATTTGACCAGTTGAGAGGAGCCGGAGTTTTCTCCAAGATTGACCTACGATCAGGATATCACCAGCTGAAGATTCGATCGGAGGATGTGCCAAAGACCACATTCTCGTCAAGATATGGGCACTACGAGTTTACAGTTATGTCCTTTGGTTTGACAAATGCACTTGCATATTTCATGAACATGATGAACAAGGTTTTCATGGAATACCTGGATAAGTTTGTTGTTGTGTTCATAGATGACATTCTAGTCTACTCCAAGACGAGAGACGAGCATGTCGAACATCTGAGGCTAGTTCTGGAGAAGTTAAGAGAACAGCAACTTTTTGCCAAGTTTAGTAAGTGTGATTTCTGGAAGAACAAGGTGGAATTTCTCGGACATGTGATGACCGCCGAAGGAGTCGCAGTTGATCTAAGCAAGGTGCGAGCAGTGTTGCATTGGGAGCCACCCAAGACAGTGACCCAGATCCGTAGTTTCCTTGGAATGGCGGGTTATTACCATCGATTTATTGAAGGATTCTCAACGATTGCGAGACCTCGTACGCAATTGTTGAAGAAGGAAAAGAAGTTCGCATGGACGCCGGAATGTGAGCGGAGTTTTCAGGAGTTGAAGAAGCGTTTGACAACGGCACCAGTGTTAGTGTTACCAGATATAAGCTAAAGCTTTGACATATATTGTGATGCATCGCGTCAAGGTCTAGGATGCGTCCTAATGCAGAACGGAAAGGTCGTCGCATATGCATCAAGGCAGTTGAGGCCGCATGAAGAGAACTACCCGACGCATGACTTAGAATTAGCAGCCGTAGTGCATGCCTTGAAGTTATGGCGGCACTATCTGATTGGAAACAGATGTGAGGTGTACACAGACCATAAGAGTCTTAAATATATATTTACCCAATCGGACCTGAACATGAGGCAGAGGAGGTGGTTGGAACTAATTAAGGATTATAATCTGGGGATTCACTATCACCCCGGGAAGGCCAATGTGGTGGCTGATGCTTTAAGTCGAAGAGCTACGCTGTGAACATGTTGGTGGAAGAGAGACAGATTGAGTTATGCAAGGAATTTCAGAAAATAAGGTTGGAAGTTGTGCCTACAGGATTTGTAGCTGCCTTAGAGGTGAAGCCTACCCTGGAAGATCAGATTCGTGAGGGACAGAAGGACGATGTCAAGATTCAGAGGATTAAGTCCAAAATGGAGGAAGGCAAGGCGAAGGATTTCAAGCTAGATGAGCAAGGTACATTGTGGATCAAGAATCGTATTTGCGTACCGCACAAGAAGGAGCTGAAACAGCTGATTCTGGAGGAAGCCCATAACTCCAAGTATTCTATTCATCCGGGAAGCGCTAAGATGTATCAAGATCTGAAGGAAAGATTTTGGTGGCCAAGCATGAAGCGTGAGGTTGCAGAGCATGTTGCGTTGTGCGACATATGCCAAAGAGTCAAAGCAATGCATCAAAGGCGGCCAGGATACTCTGACCCGAAGATACGAGTGGAAATGGGAGGAAATCGAAATGGACTTCATTACTGGTTTACCGAGGACCCAGAAAGGGTATGACTCCATACGGGTTATAGTGGACCGTTTGACAAAGGTTGCTCACTTCATACCAGTGAAGACTACCTATTCGGGAGACCGCTTAGCAGATTTGTATATGTTAAGAATTGTATGTCTACATGGAGTTCCGAAAAAGATCGTATCGGACAGAGGTACCCAGTTTACCTCAAGATTTTGGGATAAGTTGCACGAGGCCCTAGGGACCCGTCTGAACTTCAGTACTGCATATCACCCGCAGACGGATGGGCAAACGGAAAGAGTTAATCAGATACTGGAGGACATGTTGAGGGCATGTGCATTGGCTTATACAACTTCGTGGGACAAGTGCTTGCCGTATGCCGAGTTCAGCTATAACAACAGCTACCAGGCAAGTTTGCAAATGTCGCCATTCGAAGCGCTATATGGAAGACCCTGTCGAACGCCGTTGAATTGGAATGAGACCGGAGAACGTCATATGTTTGGACCGGATATTCTTGAGAAGTGAAGAACAGATAGCCATGATCGAGGAAAGGTTGAAAATTGCACAAT